>PVIJ01005740.1:11973-100254 GCA_004024925.1 Scalopus aquaticus | reverse complement strand
GGGGAGGCCCCACACAGTAACATTTCTATCCATCCCCTCATCTCCATTCCCACTGCCTCTACTTTGCTCAGGTCCTCCTGGCCTCCAGTTGAGATATCATAATTTCCTAATTTGTCTAACCAATTTCAATTTCTTCCTCCCCCTGGGCCTCCCCGGTGGTGCAGCGGTTAAGCGCTGCGCTGTGGAGCTGTTGGCAGCGGCGACGCGAGTTCGATGCCGGGCCGGGGAGAATCCCACATGGTGCGGCAGACCTCTCCTGCCTCGCCCGCTGCTCCCCTCAGCAGTGTATTTCTGATCTGCCTGTTCTGCTCCCCACTCTGTCTCTGGTGAACCCTCTCGCCGCCCCACGCCTCTGGCCTGTACCCCAGCTTGTATGTATAAATAAAAAATAAAAATCTTTAAAAAAAAAAAAATTTCTTCCTCCCCAGTACTCCTACACACTATTGTCAGATTGATCTTCCTAAAAGTAAAACTCTAATGACACACTTCTATTCAAAAGCCTTCATTAGTTCACCAATGTCTACTGAATAAGGACCAAAGCCTCCTAAGCCTTTAGTGACCCAGCTCTCCCTTCTAGCATCTTCTCTCACTCCTCTCCTTCAGCAAATCTCTATGCCAAATCAAGCTATTCACTCACCTTTGAGCAAACTGAACTCTTAACTACTTCACTCTATTCAGGCTGTTCTTTCTGCCTTGAGTTTCTACATGTTCAAATCATAATAAGCCTCTAACGTCCAGGTCAAATGCTACTTCCAAGGAACCCTTCCCTGATCACACTCCCTCTCCTTCACACCAGTAAAGAATAGCTCCCATATTCTTGAATTTCTCTCCTGTGGCATTTATCATTTTTCATCTTGTTCTCAAGTGCACCATAAATCAGCATTTCTCTGTATTTGTTGTTCCCTCTTCCTAAAATGCCCTCTCCTCTTTCCTCACCTACAGAACTTTTACTCACCTCTGAAGAACCATCTCAATTATCATCTTCTCTGTGAAGCCTTTCTAGACTTACCTACTCTTTTTTTTAAAGATGTATTTATTTATGCATACAAAAACTGGGGTGTAGGCCAGAGGTGTGGAGCAATGAGAGGATTCACCAGAGACAGAGTGGGGAGCAGAACAGGCAGATCCACTGAAGTACACTGCTGAGGGGAGCAGCGGGTGAGACAGGAGAGGTCTGCTGCACCATGGGGGAAGCTCCCTGGCCAGGGATCGAACTGGTGCCGCAGTGGCTGCAGATAGCTTCATAGTGCTGAGACTTAACCCGCTGCGCCACCAGGGAGGCCCAGGCCTTACCTACTCTTAAAATTTTTCTTATTGAACATTGTTACAAAGCATTTTCATAATGCACAATAATTTAATGACTGCCACTTTCTGAACTCTTTGTATTGCCAATGTCTAGGGTCATGTGGGGATTATAAATAGTCAATAGAGCCAAATGAAGCTAAGAATGCATGACTGGGTTAACGAATGAACTAATCTTAGCCTATCCAGAGACAATAAACTTGCTGAGGCAAGTAGAATATCATACATTCTATATCCCTCCCTGAAGCTTTGTGCCTGTTACATACTCAATAAATATTTGTCGACTAAACAACTTAATTCATTAACACACAAAATAATTCTCTAAGCCTTTACTTTTTCCCCCTTATTCAGCCTGTTTTGGCCCCTTCACCTCTTCCTGACCCTCTTCTGGCCAGAAAACCAGATCATTTAATGCCCTCATATCTTTGCTGTGCAAGACTTAAGTGGCTTGATATGGAAGAATAACAGTTTTATCTCTACACCCAGATGGAACTGGTCATGATTTAGACCTCAAACTCCTGTCCAAGGCCACATCCACAGTTTAACCCTAACCCTGGGGAGTCTCACCACCCTAGCTTACCTCCTGATGACCCCTGATCAGGCCGTCCACTAAAGCTGGGAGTGCCGACAGGAGCTGGGGCTGAGGCACTGGTCAGGACACTCTGTTTTGGCTTCTTGGCTGGCAAATGGGGATCAATCTTTAACCCCTTCAGGGCCTCAGTAGAGAGATTACGTTTGAGTACAGCTGCCTTTTTGTAGCCATCATATAAACCAAAGGCAATATCCCGATTGGTGGTTGTCCAAGAAGCCCGTAAATCTACCAAGTGCAGCTGGTGTGTGTGAAAGGCAGGATCCCCAACTCGAGTAGAGAGATCCTAAGAAACAGGAAAAGAATCTTAGGGTGGCATGGAAACTCCCACCTAGACCACAAATGCAAAGATAGGAAAACAGCTTGTTAAGTAAGAAACCTGTTCTGGGGGAGACAAGATCCTGGGGAAAGAAAAACTAAGTGGACTTAAATTAAACCCCTGACTATATCACTGTGTTTTAAATGACTCTATGAATTTAACTTAAAATTCCTCCTTAAAAGATTAGAAATAATAAGATGCTGGGACAAAAATTTTACTCTATTTCCCAAGGGCTAGGAAGCTATCTTTAGGAGACCAAGAATTTTCAGAAAGAAGGATGCTAATACAGTGACACAGTCAGTGTGTCAAAAGGTAATCCACATTTATGTTCAGGTTATAGTTAGGAATGTGATCAGGGACTTAGCCTAACAGTTACTGCTATGGATATAATTGCATCCCCCCAAAATTTGCAGGTTCAGGTCACAATTCCTTATGTAATAGTATTTGGGGAATAGGGCCTTTAAGGAGGTAATTAAGTTTAGATAAGGTCATGAGATTGAGGTACTGATGATAAGATAGTGCCTTATAAGACCCCAAAGAGCTTGTTTGTTCTCTCTTCCTGCATGTGAGGACACAGAGAGAAGGCAGATATACATAAGTAGGGAAAAGAACCCTCCCCAGAAGCTGACCAGGCTGGCACGCTGATCTTCCCAGGCTCTCAAATAACAAATTTCTGGTATTTAAGCCACCCAGTCTATGGTAAATTGCAAAGGTGGCCCAAGTAGACTGAGACACCTATAGCTAGAAAGAAGGTAGTAAAGAGACCGTGCTGGGCAGTACCTCCTCAGCCATGCGGTTACTGTGCCGTTGATAGGTGAGGGAGGACAGGCTCAGTAAGTGGGTCTTTGTTACCAAAGGATCAAGGCAGTGATCAGCATTCTCTTCAGTGGGGGAAGCCATCAGGTGAACAGTCACCTGACTTAGATCGCTCACCATCTGGGTCACGCTCCAGTCAGAGATGAGGCGCCGCATCACCGTGCCCGCTGAGGAAAGAAGGCATGCCAGTACAGAAGCATGTGACGGAAAGAGGAGATGGAGGAAACAGAGAAAGGGAGAGAAGACAGGAATGATGTGCTAGGAGAAACGAGGAGTCTTTGATCTTACCTTGAGGTATAAGCCGCTGAGTTCCCCGAGTGAAGACATGACCCTGACTGCACTCAATCTGGATGCCCCGCTGCTGGGCAAATGAGGCCCAATAATGCACCTGGCAGTAGAAGAGCATAACACTGAGTGAAGGATGACAGGAGAAAGATGACTGTGAGAGAACAAGAGAAAATTAGAGAAGGGGAACAGAATTGAGGATATCAGCAGGGGCACCAGAGCCTGACCTGCAGCTTGGGGAAGAGTGCAGTATAGGAAAGCTGTTTGTAGTGCTGGCCAAGTTTCTTCTTACTGGGTTTCAGGTTATTGAAGACCTTTCCCCTGCAGATAGGTCTTGTCACACTAGTCCAAGTGGCCCAGAAGTTTTGCATCCAGCGTAATGTACTACTATATAGCAGAATCCGCGGCTGAGACATTGCTGCAAAGGAAAGGATTGACATTTCCTAGCTGTGGCTGAAATGCAAAGATAAAGTTAAATCCTTCCCTACCTTCAGGTTTTAAAGGTTTAGTTAGAAACCTAGCACCAGCCTCATACTCAACACACTATGCCTTCTCCTTCCGAAGATTCAAACTACTTTCAATCACCCTCTCTGAAAAAAAAAAAAAAAGTCCTAACTCAATTCTCCCTTTCCCACCCCCCTCCCCAAGAGTCAAGTTGAAGTCCTCAAAGTCTAAGCCCATCCTCCCCAAGCCCATCCTCCCCAAGCCCCCAGGCCCAAGCCTCACTCCCGCTGTGCTGAGTCAGATCCATCTTGATGGAAAGATTGAGGTTCTCAGAACGGAAGGCCCGGTAGGAGTCATGGAGTTGGCCCAAGGGCACCTCAGGGAGGAACTCTGGGGCCCGCAGAGTGACACCATGATGATCATGGGGGTTCCCATGGCATAGCCACTGCAGGTCCAGTGTCATGCAGAGGTGAGGTAGATGAAGGAAGCAGCAGTCGTCATACCTGACTCACAACAGAGGCCCAACGCTCAGTGCCCTTGTCACTTGAAGCCCCTCTCCCTCCTCTCTTCCCCTCTCCCTCCACCCTATTTCCCTCACCCCGGGGAGGTCCAACCATCATCCCACTCACTTAGAGGCTGTTCTCACGTTGACATCCAAGTCACCCTTGAACACAAACTGACCAGGTTTCCAATGAAAGAACAGGTGGTTCCACTCCCAGTGCATATTTTCAGTTGTATTGTATGGATCCTGTAACCATCCCCATGGCCTTGGTGAGGTACGGATGAGTACCACCCTCACCTCCCAAACCAGTACCTTTCTCTCTTCTCCCACACCAACTTAATAGGAAAACAATTCCTCTGGACCCCTCACCTCAGTTGCCAGCTGGTGCAGGTTTGCCTGTTCAATGTCCATGTGCCAGTCCCCATGGAACAGAAGACGACTCTTGTCCCACCAGGGCAGAGGTGGGCTGGGGTCAGCTGAGGGCTTGGTCAAGAGGTCAAGAGACTGGCCAATTAGTGTCCAGGCTGGATCCCAGCATGGGCCCCACACCACAGTATACTGGAAGATTTCCGCTGAGGTACAGGAGTAAAGGGTACAGCTCGTTATACAGCTCCATCCCTCTCACTTCACAAGGGTGTCAGCTCACCCCTCCACCCAGTCATCACTCAACCAAACCAGCTGCCCTCTGCTACTCACAGTGAAAATCATGGTAGAATTTGAGTGGCGGCATGTTCCTCTCTACTGCCACGGTACCCCACAGAGGCCCCAAGTGCAAAATCTGACGCCGACGGGAACAAGGCTGACCACTCTGCTCTGTGCCCACAAGCCGACCTGTCAGCCTCCAGTCACGGATCTCAAACAGGTACCGGGGATAGTCTCTTATCCGAACTGTTATCACAGGGAGGATACACACTGCTATTCAGGGGGCTGCATCAGTACTCTCAGGCATTCTCCCCCCAAAACTTTTACCTATCTATTTTACAAAGTCATCTGACAGATAAAGAGCTGGCAGTTGGTAACAAAGATGAAAAAGGGCATGGAGACTCTGAACAGAAAGTGAGGGCTAAAATACTGATACCCAGCAGTCAAACTAACCCTGAAGATGACTTGCCCCTTTATGTTAACCAAGCAGTTTCAGGGTGAAATTCAGGAACAAAGAAAGGGAACCCCACCCATCTCACTGCACCTATCCAAAACATAGCCACAGTTCCCAAAATAAGCAAGCTCATCTGTAATCACTCAAAGGCCTCCTGGAGCTTTAAGCATAAACACCAAGCTCTGCAAATAAAGCAGCACCACTTACCAAGAAAAGTCTTGACACTGCACTTGAGCATACGACACCAATGAGTAACAAGATCAACCCCCTCTACAGGAAACGGGCTGGCTGGATCAAGCTCTCGAACCTGCTCTATCACACGCTCAGGCCCATGGAAGGAGGCATCTGCCAGAGCCACCAGCTCTAGCCCTGCCAGGCTCCAAGTAAGCAGTGCCCGGCGCATGGGCGTGTTGCCATAGAGACGACGGGAGCGCTGGATGTAGATTTCAATGTTTTTGTGTTCCAAAGAAGCATAAAGCTCCTCAGTTTTGCGTGCTGGCAGTAACTCCCCATGCTGCTTCCGAAGGGCAGCCACTTTGGCATCCAGCAGTTGCAGCCTTTTGGCACTCTCTTTGCTTTCATCCTTCATTAGTTCATAGTTGTCACGGAGCTTCACCTCAAAAATGTCATCCAAGAAAACCCAGGAGAAGTGTTGAACCTTCAAGAGTAGATCAGGTGGGAGTGGGGCTGGGCTTGAAGAGGTCTGAGCATGAGCTCCTCGATGGAGCCCTTTTAGCCATTTCTGCACTCCCACTGCCTCGTCTAGAGTTCGAGAGAAGTCATACTGATAAGGAAACTCCACTGAGACTGAGCCCAGGGAAAGGAGCCAGACACGATTCCGGAGGGTCCGCAGTACAGGGAAGGGGTTCCGATGGAGGATCATTTCCTCCAGTTCAGGTAGCAACTGCAACTCTACCTCCTTGAGGTTGAAAATGCCATTTCCATCAAAGCCAGCAGCCAGCTCTGGACAATAAGCCTGCAGTGAACCCCCGTGCCGACTCAGCGACACACTCTCTGCAGCCAGAGTAATGAACTTGTCCTCAGCTACAAAAGCTGTCAGTTTGGCTGTGCTCACCTCTAACGTAAGGCTTAGCAGCCGCTTGGGGATAGGTGGCTCAGGGGGCCGGCCGCCTGGCTCAGCAGCAGTCCCTGGAGTCTCGAGCTCAAGGAGTGGAACAGTCCCAGGAAACAGAGTGGCTCTCAGCAGGTCTCGGTTCTGCAGGGTGGCCAGGACATGCTGGTACAGGTACATATGATCTTGGGGGCTCCAGAGTAAAGTCAGCCCTGTACCACACTGAACCTTTAGGGAGCAAGAGAAAAGGATCTGTCAGTTACGATATCCCGGAAGAGAAGATGCAGGCATTATGACACATGCACATCTGGCTCAAGAACCACTTCCACCCAGAAGACTTTGCTGAGTAACCACAATAATTATGTCCTGGCCGTGTTCCCCTTAACAATAATGTGCTGAGCTAACATTTCTAACTGATCTTACATGTAAGAGCACTTATACTTTTTAAGTTCTTCTCAACTAGCTTCTAAATTGTCTGGGTAGAGACCATGTGTATTAATTCTTTGCTATCTACTTGGCGTAGCCAGCAAACATAACACACGCTCAAGAAATCATTTGGTCTTACATTTCTATCTATGAGTTACCTTTCTATAACAGCCACTGTTTGTATAATAACAACTGCAGCAATCAATCTGAAAATGTTTCAATCTGAAAATGTTCATTGGTTACAACTTCACTTAATTCTCAAAAGGGATAAAAAGTATGGACTTACACACTAACACAGTAACTGACATATGTGAAAGTATGTCTCAAAGAGGGGAGCAGAGTCCTTGTCATCTTGAAAAACAAAGTCAGTTCTGAGTAGCTAAGTGAACACAGAAAATTTAAACTCCGAGAAAAATTCCTTTAATTCCAGCCTCTGAAAAGGAAATTGTTCAGTTTCCAAAGGAAGGTGAGGTCTGACAAACAGGAAAGTATCCCACTCTCCTCAACACTTTGTGTGCCGGTGCCCTTTAAATTTACCAGCCCTTGGGGTCGGTCATTTTCTGTGTCACTGCATGAATGGTATAAGCATTCAATAAAACACACACAACAGGGGGCCTCCCTGGTGGCGCAGCGGTTAAGCGCTGCGCTGTGGAGCTGTCGGCAGCGGAGATGCGAGTTCAGCGCCCGGCCAGGGAGAATCCCACATGGTGCGGCAGACCTCTCCTGCCTCGCCCGCTGCTCCCCCCAGGAGTGTATTTCTGATCTGCCTGTTCTGCTACCCGCTCTGTCTCTGGTGAACCCTCTCGCCGCCCCACGCCTCTGGCCTGTACCCCAGCTTGTATGTAAAAATAAAAAAAATTAAAAAAAAAAAAAAACACACACAACTCCTGAACTACTGGATATTAAAAAAAAACGGTAATATCGCTCATAAAACACCTTACACTTTCCACCAAAACAATGTGTAAAGCTTCTAGACTGAGTACGATCAAAGAAATAGCTCCTAATAGTTCCAAATAAATCCACCGTGGGATGAAAACCCGGAGACTAGATGAACACGTATTAATACGTGAGCGGCCACCTGATACTGGTGACAAAAACACGTACTAATACGTGAGCGGACCACAAAGTGTTAAAAAGTCTCATGTATGCTACCCTGAGGAGAGAGATATTGGAAAGATTCTCAAAACTTGCCAGAGCTTCCATCTTCAAATCCCATCCAGCCTTTTAGCAAGCTGAGTGCTTCAGCAAAATGACACCAGATCATGATCTTTAAAAAGCCCTTTATTTTTCAGAGATGTAGACTGAAATATTTATAGCTTCAATTATTTAAATCTGGTATCGACTTCAAAATAATCCAGGAGACAGTGGCTACTGGCAGGAGTATAGCTGGAAGAAGGTGGCTCTAAGTGGATAATTTATTACTAAAGCAGAGCAGGAATGCAAGAAAGTTCATATATTCTCTCTAGTTGTGTATGTATCTGAAGTCCTATAATAAAAAGTCAAAAGTGTACAGAACAAGTAGGGACAAAAAGTACACCAGGTGTTGTATTTCTCATTAGGTAAGTTTCTTATAATTCAAAAGATTAAGAAATGCTCTAAGCCAAGGTAAAACCCAACCTGACCACCTCCCCACAGAAGCATTACCTCCAGAGAGCGGATACTGCTGTGATAGGTGACGGAGAGCATGGAGAGGCTGAGTACTGGGACAGGGATGTCAGGAGCCTTGCAACAGGGCTGCATCTTCTCCGTGACTGATTTCACCAGCGCAAGCACAAGTCCTTGAATACCCACAGTTGAGGTTTCAGCACTGCCCAGGACGGTCAGTGTGTCCAGTCGGACTTCTGAAGCACCTAACATCCAGAAATCCACATCAGCCTTGGTTCCCAGTTCTCAAATGGCAACTTCAGTCCTCATTCTTTCTTACTCATAGCCTTCACTCTAAGTCATCTTTATTCCCCACACCTCCCTAAGTTCATTTCTCGCATTTTAGGCAAATTTTTCCTTTCCCTTCTCTTGGGCCCTTGCTTCCAAAATGACCAAGAAGGTATAATGGTCATGCCAAAAAGGGCCATGGCCATCTGCAATATCAACTGCACCCAATGTGTGCCCAAGGACAAAGGCACTGAGAAACCCGCCATTCCAAATGTAGGGGAGGCCACAGCAGTCAGGGACGTATGCGAAGCAAGTGTCTTCAATGCCTAGTGCTTCCCAAGCTGTGTGAAACTACGTTACTGGGTGAGTGATGCCACTCACAGCAAGGTAGTCAGGAATTATTCTGGTGAAGCCCAGAGGAATGGAACACCCCACCACAATTTAGACCTGTGGTTGCTGCCCTATGACCTCCTCCAAAGCCCATGTAAAGAAGCTAAGTCCTTAGAGACTGAAGAAAAATTCCTCTGGGGAGAAGTAAAATGGAAATCATACTTTAAAAACATTTTTTTCCCCCCATCTTAACCTAACTAGATCTGGTGGAGTCAAAGAAGTTCCTTAATTCCTACAAACTGCCCAGAGGTCTGTCAGTTACTCTCTAGAAAGAAAATATAGGAAATAAAAAAATACATGGGTCTCATTCTCTTGATCAGACATCACAGCTACTAAGTCTTATCCTTACATATCTTGCTTGAAATTTATCTCTTGTAAGACCTTAAAAAAATATCCAAAAGTCCAGTAGTGATAAAAGACTTTCCAGTACCTGATGCCTCTAAACTAGAAAAATTCCCAATAATACGCTTCATTATATAAGAAGGAACAGACTGAACCAGCATAATCTGCTTAGGTTATAAACTACACACTTCAGTGTATCCACTCTGTTTCACCTACCAACCAGGGCAGAAAGGGTGAACAAGTTCATGTCCTCCACCTTCAAGTCCACCTTCCATAGTAATGACACAGATTCCCCAAATGAAGATTCCCTAGTGACAGCTGACTTCCCAGATTGAGGGCTCATCAAGGACAAGATCCGAGAGAGACACTGGGCACAAGTGTCTGACGCTTCTACCTGCAGTCCTCGGATGGTACAATCAAGAAAGAGGGTATCTGATTGGGTGCTGGACAAGCCCAGAGGCTGGTTATAGCTACCCTACAAAAGAAGCAGAGAAAGCTCATTAGGAGCATGCATATGGTTCCGTAATGCTCAGACTTTTATCACCTGCTGGTATTCAGTACGCTGAAGCATGGCAGGGTGAGGAAGCCATATGGGTCCCTGTTCATCAAAGTCCCCATGTACCTGTAGTGTGAAGGAATCCAAGACAAGCGCTTCACCCCAAACATGCATATTGGGTGGATGCGGTGCCCGCTGAATGTGGGAGTCACTGCCCACCCGCCAGCAAAGGTGGTCCACAGTTAGGACACCTCGCTGATGGATACTCTGCGGCCTCAGGTGCTGGAAATCTGAATAAAGAGGATGGAAGAGAGGGGTTCTATGGAGACGCTGTGGCCATCAACTGGGTCCAGCTCCACTAATGGATAGATTTTCCCATCCCAGAGCCTTACCCAAAGAGATGGAATTGAATCCCAAGGCAAAGGGTGGTGTATCTCCAAGCTGAATGGAAATGTTGACATTGGAAATGGAGGTGCTAACGATGATGGGAGCCAGGATTTGGGGCAAAGTTCTGTATAGGGACAAGACATCATTGTTTATAAGGAAAGAATTGTAGCTTCCTATCACAGATTTGATTCCTGAAGCTCTCAGGGTGAGCCTCCTTGTGTTTCTTAGAATGGTAAGTAAATAGAACATAAATGACTAAATTTGCCAGCTTGCTGCTACTCCCAATGTAATCTGCAGGAACACCAGAAAGGCAGGAGGTGTAACCACATGAAATTGCTTTTTTTTTTAACGTAGAACTGGGGTGTAGGCAAGAGGTGCAGGGGAGGGTGAGAGCATTCACCAGAGACAGAGTTGGGAGCAGAACAGACAGATCTACTGAAACATACTGCGGAGGGGAGCAATGGGCGAGACAGGAGAGGTCTGCTGGGCTATATGTGGGTTAGCTCCTTGGCCAGGGATCAAACTCCGGCCATAGTGGTGACAGTGCTGAGACTTAAACCCTAAGCCACCAGGAAGGCCTGAAATTGCTATTTTCATAGGTCAAATACAGTGAACATCAGCCTATCATGTGATTCAGTCTAATACAACCAATGAGCATCACTTTTAAACATTAATCTTAAATTTTCTATGCAACGAAACTATACAAATACCACACAAAGACATATTGTACTGCTGACAAGACCTGTCACCTTACAATCCAAGGCAGACAAGCTACTATTTATCATTTATAAGTTTAAGTCAACAAATGTTTATTTTGTATAATAAGACTGTGCTAAATGTGGAAGACATTCACACAAAGAGGGCATCACCCTATCATCAAACAGTCTAGTCAAATACAGGGAAGACACTTAATACAGGATTCCTACTGAAACCAGGCTATTGAGACTGAGGTTTTGGGAGCTCAAACAATCAAGCATATGTTTAACACAAGATGCCACGGTAGACCAAAAGAATTCCAGACAATCTGCCTCATCAGAAGGTGGCTGAAAAAGATTGCACTGACCTTTTTTTCCTTTGCTTAAGAACAGAAGAACTAGACCCTTGGGTCTCCAGTGCGAGCATGTGCAGCCAATGAGAGAATTCCTGGTGCCGGTAATGAATAATGCAAGTGTTCAAAACCAAGGAGGCCGAAAGGTCAATGGTGGTAACCTGGAAATGAAAACACCAGAAATGTGGGCCTGGGCTTTACAGACTCCTAATACAAAGGTGCTGGGAAACAGCAGAGAAAGGAGTATTTCCTGGAAGCACAACTGTCATACCTGCACACTAGCCTTGAGGGAGTTGAGACAGACAATGCGCTGGCGGCTCTGGGACAGCAACAACCCATCTGTAAGGGCACAGGGCAGATCAGAGAACACTGGGCGTGCAAAAGGCAAAACTGGGAGAGGGTCAGAGGCAGGCAAGAAGAGGAACAGAGTGTTACCTACACTCAGGAGTTGGAGTTCTTTCCCCCCAGTATGTTCCCTCCTCCCCCTCCCTAGTTACACTGATATTGAGAAGACCATGCAGAGCATGAGGAAAGAGAGTGCCTGATCCCCTGTTCTCTCTCAGTACCAGTATCCCCACCCATGAACCTTTCAGGAGGAGCTCAGTGCTCATCTGTGCCATATCAGAGTTTGCTGTGAAGCTTCGAAGGGGCAGCTGATCCTCATCACGGTGGTACAGGAAATGCAGCAGCTTCAGTGTCCAATTCAGGTGCCTGGACCAGAGAGACTGGCTCAGGAAGATGTGGAATGCCACCCTTACTCATTTTCTCCCCACAGACAAGTTCAGTGCAGCTATTATGCTAGTAATGGAGACCCCAGATATATGCTCTAACCATCGCTCTCCATACTTTTGTGGAGACCTCACCTCTTCTGACTATTCATGGATAGCACTACACTCATGATCTCCGTCTTCACCTTGACCTGGTCTGGCAGCTGCTGAAGGAGGTATAGACCAGGCAGAGTTGGTTCAACCGAGTTCTCTGTCACCTCTGAAAACATGAATGAGTAACACAAGAACCATCAATCCCTAACTCTATGAATTCTCCCTAATGCCCTTCCATCTTTGGTCAAATCCTCCCACATAAAGTAGGCTAAGCAAATGCCCAATCTTAGATGCAGATACCTACTGTACTTCAGTCCCCAAAGTCTAAAAACTAGTATGTGGAACAGACTGGCATAATGGAAAGAATACAGACATTAGGGCCAAAATATTTAAACCACATTTTTACTACTAACTAGTAATTTTCACTACTGACTAGTTGTGTGATCTCAGTCAAGTTATCGATCTAATCTTCCTAGCATCAATTTCCTCATTTGTGAAATACTGAGGATTTAGTGAGAACATATGTAAAACATTAGTAGAGCTCTAATTCAGAAGTACTCACTAAATGTTAGTCCTTACACACACCATAAGCAAATGCCCTATTTCCTCTGGATATCCTCAGGGTCAAAGGTCATAGTGAATAAAAAATGAGTAGTAACACCTAAATGAGCTGTGAGATCAGTATTTTTTTCTATTTCTAAAATAACCCTAGAGAAGTAGACAAAACTTACTGACTAGGGCCTTACCTGAACAAGGAGCAGACTTAGGTGCCAGGCTGGGACCCTGGCGCAACAACTGACTATGGAAAAGGCCTTCATGCAGTTCAGCATGGAGTGTCCACACATCCACAGTGATCGCCTTCAGTTGCCGACTACTGATACCCACCTCTAGACACAGTTTTAGAGCCAGTGACAGCTCTGCAAGGCAGGTGTCCTCCTGCAGGAAAGATAAATCTCTAAGGTATGTATGTGTTGGGAATTTGGGAATGTGGAGTCAAAATGTAGTGATCTGGAACACTACCTTGAGGGACTCCCATAAGGACACAAAATCTAGAATATAAGTCATAGCTCCTTTATGTCTTATGCCCAGAAGAAAACAAAGCATCTAAATGACCATGGGATACTCACCAGCTGGCCACTCTTTAGAACTTTGCTGTTGATCTTTCTTAGGCTCACCTCACATTTTAGCCTGGAAAAGGAAAAATAATTAAGGCGCTGGCCTTTTTCCTCACTATTTACCTTCAATCAAGCTTTCCTGGCTGGAAGGGACAAGGCAAAAACCACCTAACCATAGTGTCTCCTCAAATTGCACAGAATGAGAACTTGACACCTTGATATGAAGTCTTTGACACAAACCTACCCTGAAACAACTCCCAGGTAAGAACAGGACTATCAAACCCTCTACTACCCGGTGCTTACCTTTTCCCATCACTATCCAAAAGAAAGCTGCATTCTCTGATCTGAATATGCCACAAGGATTCAGACGTAGCCACTTGGAGTACCATGATATTTATAGAGTCTACATGAATGGAGAAAAGCTGAAAGGAAGAAGCAAAGATGAACTATAATTAACATCAAGGCACTGCCCTTCCTTTCCAGTAGATAGTGAGAGACAATATTCTTAGTATTAATGCCTCCAAAATAGCAGAAGGACCCACCCACCCAAAGGTCCTACGTCAGTCACAGGGGTGTACAGTCAGTACATCCCAGAAAAAGGGTGCAGTCTTACCTGGCAGAGGATCTTCAATAAGGATGGTCTAAAGGACAGCTCCTTTTGATGTACCCCAGCGCTCTGAGAGAATGGGGCAAACAGGCTAGAAACCTTCTGTAGGTCTGTTCTGATACGTACTTCTCCAAAACACAATGCCACATAGTTTCTGTCCAGAAGAGAAACTTTACTATCATCAGGTCCCTCCTTTCCATAGAAGTCTCTTCCCCTCCCTCGCATTCACTCTCCCATCCTCCCTTGAAATGTAGCTCAAGTTACGGAGGGTAGTCTCATAGTAGTTATCAGTATCGGCCTCAGAAAATAGCTTCCAGACTAATGGGAGGAGATATCAGCAAGAATCCACTTCCCTCCTTGGGTTGTGACACCTCTATAGAAGATTCTTCTTCTGCAAGTCCCAATCCAAAAATATTCCCCAGGGAAAGAGTGAGGGTAGAGTACTTACGGCATATCCTGGTTAAGTAGTTTGCTGGAAATCCATAGGCTATCAATTTCCTAAAACAGTGTGGGAGAATGCTTTGTATACTAGCTGTTAGATAAGTCATGAACAATCTGACAAGACAGGAAAGGTTCTAAGGAAAGGAGTGTTAGAACCCTTTCATTAAATATTCTCCATTCCATTTCCACCAGCTTCTCTCCTCAGCATTGTATCATGATCCTCACAATGATGTTAGTTGAAATCGCTTTGTACTTCTCTTTTATGAAGGTTTCTCTGCTTCCCCTCTTCAATTAGAACAGTAACTCCTTTTACTTTCTGTTACTTTCTTTTGTGCATACTTCTGTATCTTTTCAAAATGCCCTGGAGAGGGCCTCCCTGGTTGTGTAAGGGGTTAAGTCTCAGCACTATGAAGCTATCTGCAGCAGAGTTCATCCCTTGCCAGGGAGATTCCGACATGGCGTAGCAGATCTCCCTTGACTTGCCCGCTGCTTCCCTCAGCAGTGTATTTCAGTCAATCTGCCTGTTCTGCTTCCCACTGTCTCTGGTGAATCCTCTCACCCCCAACTCCTCTGGCCTACACCCCAGCTCTTGTATGCGTAAATAAATAAATCTTTAAAAAAATAAATGAATAAAATGAAACACCCTGGAGACTCTGTGCCTTATACAATTTTTAACAGAACAACTTAGATCAATCCTAGTATTCCCAAACTAACTCTAAAATCATTTTTCTTTGGCAAAGCTGGATTAACTAGGAAAAGTCATCCTAATTTTTAAAAAGGAAATTAAAAACTGAAAGTCGGCAAAATCAACTCCACACACATACCCAGGGAGTTCCTCCGGACTTACCACTGTTTGCCGGTGCTGCAGAAAGTTAAGACTGACATTTTGGATCCAAAAAAAGGAGCCAATCTTTAGCTCTGCCTGCAGCTTCCGCTGACACCAATTGGTGGCCAACCTGACAACAAGCCACCTGCAGAAAAATTCCTATGAGTTCACAGGACCCTCTTCCAATTAATAGCTTCTGACACCCCTTGCTGGTCCTAGAAGGCCTTGCAAAGGGTTCTCTTCTGAAGCCGGCAAATATTGTCTCCCTCAACACCACCCTGTCACAAACATTCAGCCACACCGATCAGAATTGTAACCCCAGAGTGTCCCTGTCATCAAGATAAATCAGAAAAACTAAACCCTCCCCTCTAAGTTGGGGACAAAAAAAAATGGAATCTCTCAAATCTTTAGAGATCCCAGAGGTAGAGAGAAGAGGATCCAACAGTAGCCAAAGTACAGCCAGCCATGTCAGACACGCATTACACACTCCCCCAAAAAGGGTCTCAGTCTCCGCCCTCCCGACAGGTGTCCACAAGAAGGCACAGTGGGGTCAACCCGCCAGCTCAAATGCCACTTTCTCCAGGACAGTCTGACCTGTTCCAGCTCCCCAGGGCGCGGCTGCAGGTGCCCTTCGCACTCGGCAAAGGGAACATTCAAGGGAGAAGGGGTTGTAAGAGGACCCAAGGAGCTAGTTCCTCCCTCCCCCCCACACACACCCCTATTCAGTTCCTAGCCACAGCATATTGTCAGGCCTCGCCCCGCTCCAGCGTCCCTGCACTCCCAGTTTCTCCTCTTCAGCTCCGGCTTACGCCCCCGCTTCTCGTTGTGCGCCCCCTTCGCGCCACCTCCCTCTCCGCCGCCCGCGCACGGTCCCCTCCAGTTTCTCCCCACTCCCGTGCGCCCCTTTCCAGCTTGTGCCCCCTACTCAATCTTTCTCCCCCCCATCCCCCCACTCTCGCTGTAACCGAGAATCCCCTCACCGGCCAAGGAAGAGGGCGCCAAGCGCAAGGAACAGCAAGGCCAACAGCACGGCGAAAATCAGGGGCATTACAGCCCCGGCCCGGCCCGACTCCGGCCCCCGCCCTGTCGGGCCCCCCCCCCGCCTCCCGCGCCGGCTCCGCGCCGCGCCGCCGCGGGCCGACCAGCAGGGAACGCAGGGACAGCTCTCGGCCAGGAAGCGTTGGCGCGCGTGCGCCCCGCCCACCGCAACCCGCCAGCCAGCCAGCTGTCTCTCCTCCCCGCCCCGCCCGGCGCCTGCGGTCCCGTAGGGCCGACCTGCTACTTGCGCGAAGTGAAGGCGTGGCCCCGAAAGGAGAGCGAGGGGGAGTGGACCTCGCGCGCCCCGCCCCCGGACAGACACGCGCGTCCCGCCCCCAAGCGCACCCTTTCGACACCCGGAAATGAGCCTATGCCTCGCGGGTGTCCGAAGTCCGAGCCGGTTCTCCGGCTGGCAGTGGACTTGGTTGACTCGTTTCCACTATGGAAAGTTCCACTTTCAAAACAGTTTCCCGAGGGAGCTAGACAGTCAGCCTGGCCACTTACAGCCTGGATATTGCGGAGGTTATTACTCTGGATCGGACACCTTTTTTTTTTTTTAAAGATTTATTTATTTATACATACAAGCTTGGGTACAGGCCAGAGGCGCGGGGCGGCCTGAGAGCGTTCACCAGAGACAGAGAGGGGAGCAGAACAGGCAGATCAGAAATACACTGCTGAGGGGAGCAGCGGGCAAGGCAAGAGAGGTCTGCCGCACCATGTGGGATTCTCCCTGGTGGGGGCATCAAACCCGGATGGTGAGCTGTCGAAAACTCCACAGCACAGCGCTCAACCGCTGTGCCACCAGGGAGGCCAGGCCAGACAGCTTATTTCTTGTAGGACTTGCCTGAAAATAATTGAGGAAACTACGAAGCAATTTAAAGACCTCCCCAAATCTTACCTCATTCCAATCCACAAAATACAGCTTTTAAATCATTCACGTTTGTATACGTATTGACCTACTGTGTTGGCAGCACCATTCTGGACACTTTATTGGGGTTTCTGTATCTACCATGTGTATGCGCAAACTAGGCAGTGGACCAGTGGGGGTACTACGTGTAGTGTAAGTAGAGAATATTGTTCTTGCCCTTCAGTAACAAATAGTTTACCTGGGAAGCAAACATGAAATCGACAACTTCAGGGTCAACTTTATTTTGCCTGTTTCCTTCTGTGAAATAAGGGATTTGGACTTCCTACTCAAATATGGAATGCTGACAAGTACAAATTATGATTTTAAAGTATTAGAGTACTTTGTGTCTCTTTGCTCTTAAATGCTAATCTCCATAACATCCTTCAAGATTTCCGTTCAAAAATCTCCATTCCTTCAGCTAAAGTACCATTTCAACTTTCACCTGCATTGCCCAGTTGCTTTTATGCCTCCAACTGGTTTCCTTTCTTATCTAGTTTTCTCTTCAGTCATTTCTCCAAGGACTCCACCAATGTTTCAAGGTCTTATTTTTCTCTTAAACTCCAGAGCTGTTATCCCTGTAATCTGCAGCCTCCTGTCAGGCTATGTTGTCTGTGAACACTCAGAAATCCTGGCAACTCAGTTGAAAACTGTCCAACCCAAAGTTACCTTGCAACACCTCTCCCTGTATTTATTCATCTTGTCCAATGTCTTCTTTCTTTAGCTGATTCCCATATCACTTCTTCCGCCACTTCTGCGTTACCAGCCTGTTCTCATCTATCTCAATAGCTTGAAATGTTGATTTTATCATTTGTCTACTTCTTTCTGAAAAGCCCTCGAGGGATCAATGCAATCAAAGTTCATGGCCTCAATTTATTGGGCAAGTCTCTGTAAAAGAGACCAAAGTCTTTTAATGTCACTGTCAAGTCCTGGCACACAGCTAATATGCTCAAATGTTCAATGCTAACTCCCTAAAAAGGGGGGCAGGGGAGAACCTGGAAGTTTCTAACAATAAAAAGGTCTGCTAGTCACTGACATTCCAGCAGATGGCAGACACCTCAATTCACTACTACCATGTTTGAAAGACAAAGGAGTGAACTTGCTGCAATTCATCAGCAGATGGAAGGAAGAAATAAGGGAAAGAGAGTGATAAAAGAGGTTTTCTAACCCTTCTTTTCAGAAAAAATAGTCCTACATTTGTCAAAATAAAGAGGAGTTAGCTTTAAATTATTTACTAGTTTTTCGGATTCAAGCAGTGACTCAACTTTTCTATAAATAGCTACCTGTATCTACGAAAATTAGAGGAGGTAAGATCAGTAATTTAGTATGTAGTATATTTGGCATCAGTGGATTCCTCTTTTTACCCCTACCCCTTCTCAACTCTAAGTAACAGATACAGAATGAAACATTTCATTGGCTATTTATTAAGGTGTATTCTTTTAGGGTCATAATTAGTCATGAATCTAATAAAGGTGAGGTGTTGGGGGCTAAGTCAAAGAGAGAAAAGGTTTGGATATATTTAAGGCTCTTAAGAGCCCATACCAAAGGTTTCCAGCATCTCCAAAGAGTGATAGCAATGACTCTTGGTACTCAAGAATTAATCGGTCTGTGAAAATACTGCGCCTAATAAATAACAACACAATGACTAGCAATTAAATTCTTTATCATTATGGAGGGGAAAAAAATAGGGTAAAAGTCACATGTGAATAATCAATGATGCCAAGCTTCCAAGACATAAAAATTTCCGTTATAGAAGGGATGTCTCCCTCAGTTTCTGTTTAATCAATATGAAGAAAAAGCAGCTGTTCCTTTACCAGCAAAAAACTGACCCACGTCTGGAAGGACAATTTATACTCAGAAAAAACTAACCAAAGGCTGGAAGACCAATTCAAGTGTGAAGAGCTGCAACTTCCAAACACAGCCACTGTTTTCCATCATGCATCTTCATCTCAGTGATGACATGGCCACTGCCCAAGAAACCTGTGGCAGGGATCCCGGTGTGAAGCAGCAGCAGAAGTCTATGAACACTGTATGGTGACAGTGGCTCACAGCCTCCAGACTCACAGCTCTGTGTGGTGGGCTTCTGCTTTCAACAATTCACTGGGCTTCATGAAGATGCCTTCCATAGCTTTCCAGTAGTTGTTCTGGCTTGGCTGGGCCATGCCATGTACCTCTTTTTGCCCACTGATGGGTCGACCATATTGTTCTCCTGTGACAGACAGCAGAACTTCAGTGGAGGAGTGCTTGAACCGCACCTCACCATCCCTTACCCAGTAGGGCCCATTACAGAGCACTGTCCAGTCATCCAGATAATCGCCTTCTCCTTCCTCACCAAAAGCACTCACTTCCTGGAATACACAAACAGTACCAACATTAGTATGGCTGACACAGACTTAAAAAGGGGAGAGAGGGAATGGGAAGAAGACTAGGGATTCACAAAAATGAAAAATGATTTTCCAGTGTTATTTGGAAAAAAAATAAACTGTGGGAAAAAGAAAAAGATAAAAAGGACATGAAATCAGGGGACCTCCCTGGTGCCTCAGGGGTTAAAGACACAGTGCTATCACGCAATCATCAGCCACTGCGACATGAGTTGAACCCCTGGCTAGGGAGCTAACCTGTCTCACCCACAGCTCCCCTCAGCAGTGTATTTGAGTAGATCCGCCTGTTCTGCTCACCACTCAATCTCTGGTGAATACTCTCATCCCCCCACACCTCTGGCCTACGCCCCAGTTCTTGTATGCTTTAATAAATAAATCTTTAGAGAGAAAAAAAAAAGGACATAAAATCAGTTACCAGATGATTATGGTTCACACACTTATTTAGCAAATAAGCCTATATTTGATTCTATGTTTCATTATAGTTTTCAAATACATTATAAGTCTTGTCATTTGACTTCATATCCTGCCTCATTCCCTTTAGAATTTAAGTGACCCGGTAAGAAACACAGGTTGGAAAGGAGACAGGCTCTGAAGATGACAGACCTTTAATTTCAATCCATCCCTTCCTATATACCTCCTTTGAGTCTTTGGTTTCTCCCCTATAAGAAATAGGGCCTCCGTGATGGCCTAGGGGTTAAGTCTCACTGCTACCACTGTGATAGCCCTCCACAGCGGCCTGAATTCGATCCCCAGCAGGTGATCTATCCCACATGGTAGAGCAGACCTCTCCTGTTTCACCCACTGCTTCCCTTAGCAGTGTATTACAGTAGATCTGCCTGTTCTGCTCCCCACTCTGTCACTGGTAAATCTTCCCACCCCCGCACCTCTGGCCTACACCCCAATTCTTCTATGCAAAAATAAAATGTTAAAAAATAATAAAATTAGGGCCTCCCTGGTGGCACAACGGGTTAACCGCAGCACTATGAAGCTATCCAGAGCCACTGCAGCACGAGTTCAATACCCAGCCAGGGAGATTCCCACATGGTGCAGCAGACCTCTCCTGCCTCGCCCACTGCTCCCCTCAGCAGTGTACTTCAGTCCATCTGCCTGTTCTGCTCCCCACTCTGTCTCTGGTGAACCCTCTCACCACTCCACACCTCTGGCCTACACCCCAGCTTGTATGCATAAATCAATCTTTAAAAAATAATAATAAGGGCCTCCCCGGTGGTGCAGCGGTTGAGCGTTGCGCTGTGGAGCTGTCGGCAGCGGCAACGTGGGTTCGACGCCCGGCCAGGGAGAATCCCACATGGTGCGGCAGACCTCGCCTGCCTCGCCCGCTGCTCCCCTCAGCAGTGTATTTCTGATCTGCCTGTTCTGCTCCCCGCTCTGTCTCTGGTGAACCCTCTCGCCACCCCACACCTCTGGCCTGTACCCCAGCTTGTATGTATAAATAAATAAATAAATCTAAAAATAATAATAATAATATTAAAAAAATTAAATAGTGGAAATATCACCACACGGAATAATTGTGAGAGTTAAATGAAATATCAAATACTAAGTGTGCAAAAGAACCCAGATTCTATCTTCGCCTCTTCTTCAGATCCTATTCCCCTTGAGGCGAAATATTCAAAGTTTCTATCACAATAACAAAAATTAATGATTATTTCAGAAATATGGTAATGTATATGTTAATCACTATAATTTTATTTATTTTTTATCACTATAATTTTAGATGATAAAAAGCAGTTGTTTGGAAATGGAATAAGAAGACAAAAGGCACTACACACAAGGGTAAAGGATAACAATTCTGATACTATTATACTTGCATACTGAAACTGAATTAAGTAAATGGATGACAGTGCGAGGAGCCAGATATCTCACTGTTAACAGTGGGAATTTACAAATAAGCAAACAGAAAGCTAGAATAATTTATGTGGTAATGGATTAGAGTTGGAGACATCATTAAGAACTCACGTTTATAGACACAGATGGTTACACATATAAGCATTTATAGATGTGTGTATATACACATAGGTTAGTATATACACATTTATTCCTTTGTTCTGTTAGATGAGAGGGCCTAAAAGAGACAACATCCCAGGGCCTCCCTGGGGGCACAAGGGGTTAAATCCACAGCATGAGTTTGATCCAAGTCAGGGAGCTTCCCACATGGCACAGCAGACCTCTCCTGTCTCGCCCTGCTCCCCTTAGCAGTGTATTTCAGTACATCTGCCTGTTCTGCTTCCCAATCTATCTCTGATGAATCCTCTCACTGCCCTCCCCCCACTTCTTGTATACAAGAACACCCCAACAGCAACAAGCTCTGGTAGGGGCTAGATCTTGCTTTCTAATATGATTCTCCAATAAAAGGAAGCAGAGCTCCTTGAAAAAATAGTTCATTCTAAAGCTAAGGAAGTTATTAGTGCCAGAAAATAAGGAAGCCTTCACTATCACACATACAATGACAGGACTATGTTAAATGGACACAGGAGACAACTGAAAGGGCTTCCAACATCCAAAGTTGCAACAGTTCAAGTATCAAAGTCAGGACAGTGACATCAGGTTACAAGTATAAAATAAATATCCATGATTCCATACTGATATAAATGAAAGACTGAATAGAGGAGAAAAGACAAATCTCACATACAAACTTCTAAGTAAATTATTTTTACTATTCTATCCTCAAGAAAGGGGGAGCATAACTCCTTAAGTATGGCCTGTGCACAGTGACTTCCTTCCAAAGAGAACAGTAAAGAAAGGGGAAATACAGAGTAACTTCACAGGAGAATCCTAACAAGCATTACTTCAGCCAGGTAATCAACATCAACAGTCACAAATCATACAGGTAGTAAGTACACTTGCGTCAATGTGATGACAATGGCACTTTACCCCCTAATCCAATCTAATCTTGAGAAAAATGTCAGACAAATTCCAGTAGAGCTGCTCCCCCTTTCTTGAGGATAGAATAGTAAAAATAATTTACTTAGAAGTTTGTATGTGAGATTTGTCTTTTCTCCTCTATTCAGTCTTTCATTTATATCAGTATGGAATCATGGATATTTATTTTATACTTGTAACCTGATGTCACTGTCCTGACTTTGATGCTTGAACTGTTGCAATTTTGGATGTTGGAAGTCCTTTCAGTTGTCTCCTGTGTCCATTTAACATAGTCCTGTCATTGTATGTGTGATAGTGAAGACTTCCTTACTTTCTGGCACTAATAACTTCCTTAGCTTTTTTTTTTTTTTAAGATTTATTTATTTATACATACAAGCTGGGGTACAGGCCAGAGGTGTGGGGCAGCGAGAGGGTTCACCAGAGACAGAGTGGGGAGCAGAACTGGCAGATCAGAAATACACTGCTGAGGGGAGCAGTGGGCAAGGCAGGAGAGGTCTGCCGCACCACGTGGGATTCTCCCTGGCTGGGCGTCGAACTCGCATCGAGCACTGCCGACAGCTCCACAGCGCAGCGCTCAACCGCTGCGCCACCAGGGAGGCCCCAACTTCCTTAGCTTTAGAATGAACTATTTTTTCAAGGAGCTCTGCTTCCTCAAAACTGTCAAGACCATCAAAAACAAGAAGAGTCTGAGAAACTCACAGCCAGAGAAGGCAATGGAGACACAATTAAATGTAATGTAATGTGGTTTCCTGGATGGGATCCTGAAGGAGAAAAAGGTGATTAGATAAAAGCCAAGGAAATCAGAATAAACTATGAACTCTGGTTGGTAATAATGTATCAATATTGCTTTATTAGTTGTAGCAAATTTATCATACTAATTTAAGACGTTAATAGGAAAAAGTGTATGCAACCTGGTAGTAAGAGGGATATCAGTCATTATGGGGCCACATTTCCTGCAAACTCAGGGTTCAAAAGGTGGTACTTAGTTCATTTTCTAATGTGGTTAACTGACATCCTTAAAAAATGTTATCAATTTGACTGCAAGTTTGGAAAACAATGGGTTAATTTGTTACAAGATTGATCAGGATAATATATGATATGCTAACATATACCTATTGCGTCCTTCCTCTCTGTCTTGACTTGATCTAGATATGAAGTCTCCATTTTGACCAGAAACAATTTCCTTCACACTTCTTCAGAGAGAAAGTAATTTCTCTAGGCAGGTCTGCACAAAAGTGAACCTCTACATCTGGAAAAGGGCTAAGAACCAAGACATCACACGACAACTCATCTGAGTAATGCACAGAGCAACAATGAGCCATAGGATGTCACCTCACCTGGTTTCCAGAAAGAGGCGAGGTGAAGTGGTGACTATGGAGATTTCGGCCAGTGTTGACATGTGTCAGCCGGATGGGCTGACCACATTTGATGGGGGTTCCCCTCTCACATACTGTGGCTGTCTTCCCCCGTATCCTCCAGTAACTGTTGCTGTCATCAACAGAGGTTACACCTGTCACTGACTGCTGGCCACTACCTGCAGTCATTAAAAAAAAAAAGAGGGTGAGTTCAACCTGATACCTCTTTCCTATGGCCAATAATGTGCCCTGTGTCATAAAATACATTTGGAGGGGTAAAAAGAAAACCCTATGTTTGCTAAGATTTTTTCTTCTAACATATAAAAACTACACATTTTTATATTATTAGTTATTGTATGATAAACTATGCTGAAGCATACAAAATATCCGAAAATTTCAACAATTTGCATTAAAGGGCTCTAAAATAAATGAACATATGGTTTTTTAGAAGCATAGGCAGTATTTATCTGTATATATTAGCCTAGATAGCCCCCATTATTGTCACATACCATACATCATAAAAATTTAACATGCCTGTAATATTATTCGATGTTTACTATGTATTAGTCAAAATTTTATCAACTTTCACAATTAAAGAGACATTTTTGCTGTCAATGTTAATCCAAGCAGTAATTAGTAACTTCCAAATTCTTTAAGTGACCTATCAATATAATATAAAAGCATTCTTAAGTCATGCATATTTCGTTGATACTGCCTTAAGTGGAACATCTCTGCAGGTTAAAAGGTACTAGGTTAGACATGTAGCATGACTTAAAAAATAAAGAAAATACACAAATAATTGCTAGCTAGTTAATGCGTACTTTGTGCAAATACCAACCCAAACCTTTTACCTTAATATTCTTATTTGACACATGTATCTATTCGCTGAGGTATTATTACTGTCATTATCCTCAATTTACACTGGAGTGTTAGGAAGGTTGAACAGAATCACCAAGGTCACACAGCTCCAAGAAACAGTGCTATGGATTGAACAAAGACAGCCTAACTCTGGGATGCACACTCTTTAACTACCCTGCCATGGGCTCCCACAAAGTTTTATTTTCTGCCAAGTTCCCCCCAAAAGGCTACTATCTCAAACTCAGGGGATAATCTCTCCCCTAGGCCTCATTCACTACTCAATTCTTTGAAGGCACTCCATATTTTCCAGATACTTTCCTTAGATTCTCTCTCCTTAGATTCTCTTAGAATTTCTTAGATTCTCCTAACTTTGCCTTCAGTCCCCTGTTCCTGCCTGACCAATCTTTTGATGCAACTTCCCTTTTACCACTTAACACATTACCCTTGTACTGTGTTATGTGGATGAATGTTTGTAGAGAAACTTCCACCTTCTTTCTATTGCTTCTTCCACTCAGCTCATAATTCTGTTAGATCTTAAAAGAAAAAGGAAAAAAGGCAAACCCAGTCTTTATCCTTACTTCTGGTACTACCTTATAATTCTTTTGATCCTTATTACTAGGGCTCACTAAATCAAAATCGTGGTCTACACTTTTTCTGTCTCTTACTTTTTAACTTTCTATTCAGCTCTCTACTTCCTCCCCCATCCTTAAACCTTAGGATTACCCAGAGTTCTAGCTATGGTCTTAAACCAGTTGTTAAGGTCAGGGGAAAGAGCGCACGTGCCACACACACACACACACACACACACACACACACACACACTTAAATATTTATTTATTTTTACATACAAGCTGGGGTGCAGGCCAGAGGTGTGGGGTGGCGAGAGGGTTCACCAGAGACAGACTGGGGAACAGAACAGGCAGATCGACAGAAATACACTGCTGAGGGGAGCAGCAGGCGAGGCAGGAGAGGTCTGCCTCGCCATGTGGGAATCTCCCCGGCCAGGTGTTGAACTCGCGAGGCAACTGACAGCTCCGCAGCGAAGCGCTTAACATCTGCGACACCAGGGAAGCCCGAAAGAGCATATATTTTTAACAAGTTTTTCAAGTGATGCAAATTGACACCAGATTGAAACTATAGTGCAGCCAGAGCAATCTCATTTACTCTTTTCACATCGTCAATCACCACCTTGTAATGATGCTGTACTTAGCTTTATCTCAGGCTCAGTACAGAGCTCTCATCTGAGTTCCAGATTCTCAAATCTGGCTGTCCATCAGGAACACCGGAAGACCATTTTAAACCTACAGATTCTTACTGGCATGCCTCTCTACACCCACATTATGATTTAGTAGATTCAAAGTAGGAAACTAGATCAAATTAAAAAGTATTAAGCCTAGCACATAGTACATGTTCAATGAATGATTGCTGGGATAATCAGGCCATCCCAGCAATGAAAACTCAGTTTCTTTCCTAGTCTAACTGTGGTCAGAAAGGTTTGGGAATCAGCAACCAGAGACCAGCCCCCACCTCAAAGAGCTCCTTCTCTTAGCTAAAAGATCATCAACCATCCAACACAGAAACCTAGCAGTCATCTTAGATGCCTCTCACAGCTCACTAGCTGAATTTCTCTGTTTTTTTTTCTTGGTCTGTTTTTGTTTCGTTGCAACCTGCTGACTGGTTCACTACTATTAACTTCTAACATTAGGTGCGCAGAAGCTCATTAAATCTATGCTGAAATGATTGAACCCACAAACTAAGCGTTTTAATGTCACATGTTAAAAAACCCTCTACGCAGTTTCCACTTCAACTCCAGTAAGTGCTTAGTTTAAGTTCTTTACAAGAAGGTGGTAAAGGCTTGAGTGAAAACAGGCCAAAGGAAAGGAGCTGAGGAGCAAGCATAAATGCGAAAGAGCTAGAACAGCGAATGGTAGACAAGGTTCTTGTAAAAAGCTACCAGAAATTCAGCACTTCCTGTTATTTTCTACACCTTTCTCTCTTAAGCACTGGGTAGTGCCAAGCCTGGAGTAACTAAAAGCAGGTGGCTTTGAACCTGAACAGTTCTGGATCAAAACCTTCTCATTCACGAGCTACTAGCTTCGCGCATGTAATTTATTTCTGAGTTTGTTTCCTCGCCCGTAAAATGGGGCGAAAGTGCGTATGTAACGTGCCTGCTCTCCAGACAGAAGCTGGTATTAGTTAAGACACCTTAGGACAACTCAATTTTCCTCTAGACCGGAGGCACTTCTCCCAGGCTCGCCAACCTTCCCAGACCACACCCCTCAGGTTTTCCTCAGGCCCCGCCCCGTCTACCAGGCCTCCCCAGCCCACCCGAACTCGAGTGGCAGTACCTGACCCATAGCGCACGTCGTGTGAGTGCAGTCGCACGTTGTGGCGCGTATTGAGTAGCTTCACCACAGAGCCGCACGTAACCACAGCCACATTGGATGCTCCTATAATACTCCACAAACCCCCGAACAACAGTAAAGGCACCAGAGCCATCCCGGCGGCTTCGCCGAGCCCCTACCTAATCTCCGAAGAGAACGCAGCCCCTCCCCGGAAACGGAAGCTACCAGCGGAACCACAGAGATGAGGAAATGAAGAAGTCCTAGTCTGGTCTTTATGGTTCCTTTGGCTAGAGCGGCCTGAGGAATCGGCTAGCCCCGGTTGCTCCCGATTCCTTCGCTCTGTTCTCTGGATTCTGCGACGGCTGCTTTCCGAACCGCTTCTGCCAGTTTTCGCACCACCGCCCGCCCGGACAAAACCCCGAGGGCCGGGTAGGCTGTGAGGGCCAAAAAAAAAAAAAAAAAAACCCACCCACTCCCGGTGACAGGGAGCCGGAAGTGACGTAGCACGTTGACGCAGCAGCGGCGGCCCTGGCGGCGGAGGGATCGTGCGGTGGGTCCGTACTATCCTTTCCCAGTCTCGGTTCGACGACTCCATTTTCTCCGGTGGGGGCTTAGTGCACCGGAGAAGCGACGGGCATCAGGCAGGTAAAGTTCGTACTGCGGAGCGTGTTCTTCGAAAGGGTTGGGTGGGGGACCAGGCTCCAAGGGCCTGGTCCCATAAGGGAAGAGGCACTGGGGAGCCGTCTGCGGGAAGAAGGGGGGGGCGGGGGGACGCCGGCCTTCCCTGTTCTATGAGAGAGGAGGAAAGCGGGGTAGTTGCTCAGAGATTCAAGGTTTTTCCCAACCCTGTGTCACCCGGAGCCAGTGAATTGGGCGGCATATTGTATCAGCAGGCTTCTTAGGATCCCGTCCTCGCAGCTCCTGAAAACTGGGCCACGCGAATGGAAGGGACTTAGGGCTTCTGAGTCAGGATCAGGTGATAGAATTATTTGTTGTGGGAATGTGAGACCTATGGAACTTTCAGTAGCTCTCCTTGAGGCTAGAGGACGATGTCAAATTCCAGCTTTTCCCATATTGTCAAATTGTAAAACTAGAACTTTTTGTAGATTGCTACATCCATCAAACGCTTACCACAAACATCAAAATAGGCTATTAAGTCAAAACTCTATATTCTTCCAATTTCTGCCTTTGCTAGCACTCCCCTGAACCAGGTGGAACCCTTCATTTCCCTGAGTTGTTGCAGGAACTAATAGTTATTTTTCTTTACGAGGAAGCCTAAGTGCTCTGAAAATATATCCATGGAAATTCACTATAATATCAAAAGTAGCTAGGGAGTATTAAGTCACACCTGTGCTATTAATGAACACGGAGAGTATAAACAATACTGAAATTGATTTTTTTCGGAAAAAAGCTTAGTTTTGTTGTTTATCTTAAAGTTAACGTTTTTTTAGTCATCAGTGTTTTATTTACAAAAGTGTAATTGCTATCCCATCAACTTTGTTTTTTTTTTTTAAGATTTATTTATTTATTTATGCATACAAGAACTAGGGTGTAGGCCAGAGATGTGGGGTTGGTGAGAGGATTCATCAGAGACAGAATGGGGAGCAGAACAGGCAGATCAACTGAAATGCACTGCTGAGGGGAGCAGCGGGTGACACGGGAGACGTCTGCTGCGCCATGTGGGAATCTCCCTGGCCGGGTATGGAACTTATGCTGCAGTGGCCTGGATAGCTTCACAGTGCTGGGCTTAAGCCCGTGCCACCAGAGAGGCCCTATCCCATCATCTTTGAACTTGAGTCCTTTTCTGTGACTTATGTCTCTTCTGCCAATTTAAGTCCATTCTTACTCAGTTGGCTTGTGTGACTACCAGGTTAGATTAGCTTGGTATTGTTACTCCCTAAAAGGTTTAAACCACTTCAAGAGATTAACCACATCAGGAAATGGTGGAACTTATAGAGGCTAAGTTACATTTTACAGTTCTTACTTGGTAGACCTTCCCATGAAGGAAATTTACCTAGTCTGGTGGAAACATGGTCTTCAAAGACAAATTCGCCCTTACTCCTCTTACTTTAGTAAGTGTCACCGCAGTTAGAATCATGTATATAATTCTTGGATTCTTTTTCTCCATTGTTCCCCAGTATAATCAACCACCAAGTCCTCTTTTGTCTCTTTAAAAATATATTCTTATCAACATACAAATTATGTTCTGATATCCTCCAAATCCCCCTTCCTGAAGTCCTCTATTTTTCAAAAAAATTTTCTTCACAGTCAGATTTCTACCTGTGCCAACTCAGCTTTCTCTACTTCGATTCATTCTTTAACCTGAACAAGTTTGGCTTTTCTTCTGATCATGCCTTTGATAATGCTTTTGTCAAGTCAGCAGTGACTTTATCTTGCCAAACCTGTGGATACCTTGTTCTCATCTTCCTCAGCCTCTGCAATGTTTAGCAGTTTATGCCTTCCTTTGAAACTTCTTTTGACTTCGTTGACACGTCCTGGATTTTTTTCATATCTCTGCTCCTCAGTCACCTTGGCTAGTATTTGCTCTCTACCTTGCATTTAAATGTTGAATTTCTTTCAGAATGTAATCCTTGGTTTTCTGCATGTTTCCTTTAAGTGATACAGCTCTGTAGCTTTAAAATACCATCAGTAAGTGGTCAACTCCCAAATTTAAATTTATAGCTCAGCGCTCTGTCATCTGTGTTCCAGAATCAAACATCAAAATACCTATATGATAGCTTCTTTTGGATGTCTTAGACATCCTAAAACCAGCACAACAAATTTTTGGTTTTCCCAGCATAACAAAATCTGGTCTTCCCCATCTCACCAACTGGTACTCTCATTAATATGGTTATCAAAGGGCCTCCTCGGTGGAGGTGGCGCAGCGGTTAGGCACTGTGCTGTGGAGCTGCTGAGGAGATTCCCACATGGTGCAGCAGACCTCTCCTGCCTCGCCCGCTGCTCCCCTCAGCAGTGTTTCCGTCAATCTGCCTGTTCTGCTCCCCTCTGTCTCTTGTGAACCCTCTCGCAGCCCCACGCCTCTGGTCTGTACCCCAGCTTGTATGCATAAAAATAAATCTTTAAAAAACTAAAAAACATGGTTATCAGGGGCCTCCCTGGTGGCACAGCGGTTAAGCGCTGCACTGTGGAGCTGTCAGCAGCAGCGATGCGAGTTCGACACCCAGCCAGGGAGATTCCTACATGGCGCAGCAGACCTCTCCTGCCTCGCCCGCTGCTCCCCTCAGCAGTGTATTTCCACCCGTCAGCCTGTTCTGCTTCCCGCTCTGTCTCTGGTGAACCCTCGTGCCGCCCCACGCCTCTGACCTATATCCCAGCTTGTATGCATAAATAAATAAATCTTTTAAATAAAAAAAAAAAACATGGTTATCAAAAGTCAGATCTCTGGGCGTTATCTTGGAGTGTTCTCCCTTGCTACCCTCTCTCCCAGGTCTTTCAGTAAGTCCTGTCACTTCTACCTTAAGTATACATTTTTTTAAAGATTTATTTTTTTTTTAAATATATATTTTTATTGTTATTTATGTCTTTTATATTTTGTATTCCCCTTGGGTAGCCCACCACCAATTCACCCGTGATCCATCTCCATGGTCCCTTGCGTTCTTTTCTATTCCATTTTGTGCCCTTTTCCTCCCCGCCCCCCACTCCCCACCTCCACTGATTGTCTCTCTCCCACCCGGCCTCCCTATAGTCCTGTTATAAGTGAAACCATTCGATATTTTTCTCTTTCTTTCTGGCTTATTTCACTGAGTATGATCCCCTCTAATTTATTTGTGCATACAAGAGCTGAGGTGCAAGTGAGAAGTATGGGGGAGGGCGAGAGGATTCACCAAGAGAGTGGAGAGCAGAACAGGTAGATCAACTGAAATACACTGCTGAGGGGAGCAGTGGGTGAGTCAGGAAAGGTCTGCTGCACCATGTGGGAAGTCCACTGGCCGGGAATCGAACTCATGCTATAGTGGCCGCAGATAGCCTCATAATGCTGAGATTCAACCCATTGCACCCCCAGGGAGGCCCTCAAGTATATTTTAAAGATCTATCTTATCTCAATCTCCATTGCTCCTACCCTGTCCTAAGCCACCATTACCTTTGGCCTAGGCTACCGCGGTAGTATCCTCCGTTTTCTCTGCTTCTAGTCAGATTCTTCTCCATTTTCCATGTAGCAAGATCAAATCAGATCAGATTGTGTCATTTTCCTTCCTTAAATTCTCTGGTGACCTTCCATGACCTTTGTAGCCCCATTTGAGCAGACCTTTCCTCCCTCTCATAATCTGCTACCTTCACCACTCTCTGGTCATGCTGACTTTAAGACATCAGGTACCATATGCCAAAATTTTACCTAGCTTTTCTACCAGCAACCTTTTCCCCTGCATACCAGTCCATTCTTGACTTGTCAGTCTAAACTCACTCTCTGAGAGGTAAAAATCTTTATTTCCTTCTTAGCACTTACAGCAAGGTTTGTTTTGTTTACCGCCTGTTTCCTGCACCAGGATTTAGATATTCTAGGAGCAAGGACTTTGTACATGCCTAGCATGTAGTAAGCGTTCATTAAATATTTATTGAATTAGCAAGTAAATGAAGTCAATTCTATGTTTAAAACCTTGCTATAGCTTCCCTTCAGGATGGAGTTCAAAATCCTTAACTTGTCCTACAGAGATTCTTAATGACTTCACCTCCAGCTCATTATGAACCTCTCTCTCTTGCCCAGTCAAACTAACCCTTGCTGTTTCTGCCACAGAGCTTCCTAGCCTTTGTGCTGGGAGTGCTCTTCTCCAAGATCACCACTCCCCATGTCACCTCTTCCGCTTAGCTGGTTCATCTCTCTTAAGGTCTTTATTTAAGGTCAGTGCCTCAAAACCAAGTGAGATCTCTAGTGGTGGGCTCCCATGGTACCTTTGTCATCTGCAAAGACCTCCTGTGCTTCTAAATCAGGCGTCACCAAAGTAAGCCCCCGGGTCAAATTAGGTTACTCCCATACGTTTATATATTGACTATGTCTGCTTTTGTGCTACAGTGGCATATCTGGCTGTCTGTAGTTAACAACTCTTGTGCTAGAGCAGGTACTATATATTCCCCAGTGTGTATGGCACAACACTCAATAACTGTTCCTCCCTCCCTGTGTTGCAGGATGCTAGATCTGGTTACATACAGTCACTCATTGATGTTGATAGGTTCTTGGAACTTTAAGTGAAAACAAATTATAATGAAGCCAGGTCTTGAATAACGTCTTGTCTTTTCTTTCTCCATTGACTAGGCTTTCTTTTTCTCATCAATGTTATAATGAAACATTGAGCTATGTTATACAACAACCTGCTGTGTTTCAGTTGCTTCCTTTTTTGTCTTAGCACCTTACTATAAGTGCTGACAAGGAAATAAACATCCTTGCCTCTCAGAGAGTGTAATAAGTACTTCTAAAGTACTTATTATATTACCCATTATTAGTAATAGTGCTTTTCAGATCCTGGCATTAAGATTCTAAGACTTAGTTCCTGCAATAGAGTGTGCATGTTAACATAATAGGTAAAATAATTAACTTTTTCTGTATTTTTAACATCCTGATTTCTTGTGATCAGTGTTTTTTAATAAAACCTCTTAATCCCAAATTTAAAAGAAATTCTTTTAAGTGGATGCTGAATACTTCTATTTATTCAACTTTTTTTAAGTTTTTGGATTCCAAATTGGGTGGTCACTCCTGAACACCTTTGGATAGTTCTAGGCTCATAGAGTACTGAATGTCTTGTAATTTAAATGCCACACTAGATTACGGGGCTGTTACCCAAACCACTAGGTCCTTTCAAACCTAAGCCTTTGCTCATGCTGTCTTTTTCAGACTGTTGTTTTAACCCCTCTAAACTGAGCATAACCTTCTAGCTTCTCTTCATATTGTTCCCATAGTCCTGGTGTGTAACTGTAGTAGAACATTTATTGCGCTTTGTCATACTTTATAAGTTTTTCAAGGGGAGTTGTGAACTCACCAGAGTAAAAAGCATATGTTATTCCTTTTTGTATACCCAAATCCCAACACAGCTTGACCCTTAAAAAACAACAACAAGACTAAATGTTAATTGAAGCTACCAGTGGAGGGAATTAACAAACCTCACTTTTTCACTCTGATCTCTTTTTAATTGCCTCTTACATCCTTTGTTCAAAGGGAGGGACTGCGAAGCACCTCCCCTGTGGCAATCTGATCCCAGCTCCTTTCCCTTTCTAGAGAATGTCATGGTAACTGCCAGCCTCTTCCTTTGAGCCACATCTTGCTCAGCAGCTGTGCTTCTGCCTGAAGAACCTTCTCCATGCACTACCTCACTCCCTTTCTAGACCTGTTCAGTTGCAAGTTTAACTTACAGTCTGAATATGGAGAAGCTTTTTTTTTAAAGATTTATTTATTCATACAAGCTGGGGTACAGGCCAGAGGCGTGGGGCAGCGAGAAGGCTCACCAGAGACAGAGCGGGGAGCAGAACAGGCAGATAGACTGAAGTACACTGCTGAGGGGAACAGCAGGCGAGGCAGAAGAGGTCTGCCGCGCCATGTGGGAATCCCCTGGGCGGGTGTCGAACTTGGCATCGCCACTGCCAACAGCTCCACAGCACAGCGCTTAACTGCTGCGCCACCAGGGAGGCCCTGAATATGGGGAAACTTTTAAAAAATAAGTACTAAGTACACTTTATCAGACTCATCTGAGATTTCATGTATTAATAATAATCTTATAAATGATGTTTTTGTTCTGGAATAGTTGGGTTTGCCAACCTCAGCAACAGCCTCTGTACATCTAGCTCCTACAGGTTGCAGCAAGTCAGGATTGCTTCTGGCGTATGTCTTTTTAAATGGTAGTCTTGGCAGTCTTGAGCTGGATTGGAGGCATTCCCCAGCTATAACACAGCATGCATTTTATTGCTAACCCAGGGAATGGGAGGAGAGCTACATACAGCACAAAGCACCAGCTGCCCCTGGGACAGAAGAAAGCTGTTTTTCCCATCAGGTAGGCTGGCTGTTTCTCTGTAAAGTAGGCTGTCGGGCATCTGGTCTGCAAGAGCTGGCATTTCTGTGAAGATGTTGAGTCCTTAAAAGACTGAATTCGTGGGTCTGATATCCTAATTAAAGCAAGCTATATGTGGGGGCTACTGTACCCAAATGCATTTTTAATGGCTCAATTCAAGGCTGAGGGGGAGCAGTGTCAACATTAAAATTAGAACTCCACGTTTAATTGGCAGAAGTTTTAAATACTCGCTTTTGGCAGTGCTCAAGCTAAATGGCCTTGAGGATATCATCTTGAGGGGGCAGGCATCACTCTAACCCAAGGGCTTCCTGTATCTCTGCTCAGCAGGGCTTATGTGAGAGAACTAGTAGAGTGGCTTTCAAACTTCTTGATCTCAGGACCCTTTTACACTCTAAAAGTAATGATTCCAAAGATATTTTTTTTTAAGATTGATTTATTTATGCATACAAGAGCTGGGGTACAGGCCAGAAGTGTGGGGGAGGGTGAGAGGATTCACCAGAGACAGAGTGGGGAGCAGAACAGGCAGATTGATTGAAATACATTGCTGAAGGGAGCAGCGGGCAAGTCAGGAGAGGTCTGCTGCATCATACGGGTTAGCTCTCTGGCCAGGGATCGAACGCGTGCTGCAGTGGCTGTGGATAGCTTTATAGTGCTGCCACTTTACCCGTTACACCACCAGGGAGGCTCACATCATTCACTTTAGACTTAAACAATGTTGTGTCAGTAATCTCAGAAACCTGAAATAGTAATAGTAAGCCTGCTACATTTTTTTTTTTGAGATTTATTTATTTATGCATACAAGCTGGGGTATAGACCAGAGGTGTGGGTGGTGAGAGGATTCACCAGAGACAGAGTGGGGAGCAGAACAGGCAGATCAACTAAAGTACACTGCTGAGGGGAGCAGTGGGCGAGGTAGGAGAGGTCTGCCGTGCCATGTGGGAATCTCCATGGCCAGGTATCAAACTCCTGCTGCAGTGGCTCTGGATAGCTTCACAGTGCTGCGCTTAACCCATTGCACCACCAGGGAGGCCCAAGCCTACTATACTGTAACAAAATGAAATGAACTTTTAAATCTTTAAAAAAAAAAAAAAACAAAAAAAACAAGAAGAGTAGCATTATTTTACTTTATTGTTGGCAAATCTTTTGCTTTCAGTTTGCTTTTGTTGGCAAATCTCCTCAACCTTTCAAGAGTCTCATATGCTTCTGTATTCAAACTATTGTGATACAACATGTTGCATAACCTCTGGGAAATGCCACTGTACAGCTGTGAGAGAAAGGAGGGATGGCCCCTGGATCATGCTTTGTCTCAGCTCTTGCAGTTGACAGTTGTCTCCTTGAACAAGTGACTTCATCTCTCTTTTTCCTCCTTTGTTGATGGAGAGAGAATTGTGCTATAACTCCAGGCATTGTGGGGGTTAATAGGATAATTAAGTGGAATTTGATAGGTGTGCAATATACTATACATCACTCCTTATGTTGGGGGAGAAAGAACAGCCTGAACAAACTACACAGATAGGTTTTTATAGACTCCACCCCCACCTCAGACCAAAGAGATCCAAGACACCCAGGACTGCCAATCCCATAATGTCATCACCACCGAAGGGAGGATTGCTGGGAACTGAGGGTGGAGTTAAGCAGCCAGGTTTGGTATATAACCAGACGTGTGGGCTTTGGGGGTCGTTTGGCTGTTCGCCGGATTTTAGTGCGCCATTGGGATTCCAACTCAGCGGAACTGGTAGGACATATTCACCATTTATTCTCTTTTCCCTTCCTTTTGTAAATAAGCCCTTTATTAATTTTATTGTGTGTGCCTGCAGTTGAGTCTTATTATAAGTCCCTTTTAAGCGCACAGGTGAGTACCCACAATCAGGCACCCCATTTTATATCGGGGCTGCCCTGTAACACTTAGGGTACATTAAAGTACCTGCTTAAAAGTACTCAGGATAGTCCTGTATAGTTTTAGTTAAGTTTTGTGTGAGTGTTGCTTCCAATTCTCTTCCTGCACCTACTGTGTACACAAAATATAGAAATTCATTTTATAGTCCTTACTTTTTTTCATCTCTCTTTCCTTCTACTAACAGTCAACTCCTTGAAAGCAGTCTACTTCTCTTCAGATCTCCAGCTCCTAACAGTGTGATGCCTACATGGTAGACTGTCGCCTCCCTGGGCGGCAGTGTTGGAAGCAGCTCGGGACGGAGAAAGAAACGACTCGAGTCCAAGTAGTGAGAGAAAAAGGAAGGGTCATCTAGAGGGACCACCCCCCTGGAGATGCAGCCTCAAGGCTCACATCTCTGGAGAAATGGCGGCCTTACTGGCCCAGTCTCATACTTTTATTAGAAGGGCTTAGATTTCAGGAGGGTGGGCAGTAGGGAGGAAGGTGCCTGGTGGGGATGTGGATTGGGCATGTATCATAGTCTCCCAAGCTAGGGGGCAGGGAATCCAGGCACCTGCCCTCCAGGCACCCAAGCTGCTACTGCTTACAACATCCTGTCTCTAATTCTGTTTACACTTAACTTCCTATTGCAGTGGTCCAGCTGGTTATGCTAATCTGGCCATAGAGTCTGCCTGCTGTTTTCAGCAGATACCCTCAAACCGAGACTTTTGTCCCAGAAGAGGCCCCCTGCCTGACTCTATATTCTAGCTTCACCTTGGCATATATTCTAGCTTCACCTTGGCGCCAAACTACATCCCAGGAACAATGGGTGGGGGCTGGTGAGCCCACAGTAGACATTTAATAAAGTTTGAAAAGATTGGCATCTGAAACCTCAGCCTAAAATTGAAGATAAAACCACATCATCGCCCCACTTTTTCCACCAGAAGACAGTACCTTCATTTTTTTCCCTTTGAGTTCAGTGTTTATGATATCAGTTGACATCAGTAAGGTAATTCCAGGAGCATGAGAACCATAAAATTTAAGGTCCCTTCTAGAGCTTACCTCATTTTAGGTAGCCATTACCTCTTCTCTCCCATCCCATCTTTAATTAGGAAATGGCAACAAAATGAAAATGTACATAATGTACTTAACATACACTTAACTGTTTTGTACAGAGCACCTAAAAGGATGTAGCTTTTCTGCTACAGAATTACAGGCACAGAAGAGTGCCTTGTAATAGCTCTCATGCTGCTATTTATGTTTTCATTAGTCTTTCAATTGGATGTGATCTCTGTCTTCCAGAAACTTATCTCTAAGTGGGGAAAATGGACATATACACAGTGGACAATAACTCAGGGTGAGGAGTAATACTGAGTCAGCAGCCAGCTTCAGGGTTCCAGAATAAAATTTTGATGTTATGATTTGTGTGATATGTGCTGTTTTCTTAAATCCTACTTGAGGCCCAGGAAAATCCATTTCTGGTTCTGGACAACCTACTGCTATTTCCAGACTTTTGAGGGTCTGAAAGCAGGGAAGTCATAGGTAATATTGGGTTTGCTTAGTGTATAAAATTACAGGATGCTAAGGAAAATTAGGATTCCAATTCAAACTCAATTACCATTTATTAAAACAGTAAATGAGGCTCTTTTCACTTTGTCTTGTAATATTTTCAGTACCCCATAAGGTAGGTAGTGCTATTACTGCTTTTCAGATGAAGAAACTGATACTCAGCTACATTCAGTAATTTCAGTTTATATACCTTATAGATTATGGGAGCAGGATTTGATTTCTACTCTTAAACCTAGTAGTCTTTACATTTAATTTTCAAGGTTATCTATTTTTGCTGGGAAAATAAATGACAAAAATAGAGTTGTTTAATCTGTTAAAAAAAGAATTTTCACTCTCCTAGTAACTTAGTGTATGTGAAAATACCTATCATTAAGTTGGCACTTATTATTTCCTACACTTCCTATAAAATGAGTCACATAATCTCACTGCTACAATATTGCCATCTATATAATTATTCCTACACTAATTTTTTTCTTCCTTGTTTAAAGACTTATTTATGCATACAAGAGCTGGGGTGTAAGCCAGAGGTGGTGGGGGGTGGTTGAGAGGATTCACCAGAGACGAGTGGGGAGCAGAACAGGCAGTTCTACTGAAATACACTGCTGAGGCAGGCAGTGGGCGAGACAGGAGAGGTCTGCTGAGCCATGTGGGTTGGCTCCCTGGTGGGCATAGACTGGGATCAAACTCATGCTGCAGTGGTTGGCAATAACTTGTTAGCGCTGAGACTTTAACCCCTGTGCCACCAGGGAGGCCCCAGTTTTTTTCTTCATATACCATTTCTGTCTCCAAATGGTGAGATAAAACTCTCTGGGAAAGAGATTTGATATAGATAGAAAAGCCAAACATAATTGCCTTTGTATTTTTTCATTCATTTTTCAAGCTGTTTATTCTAGTTCAGGGTTAAAGGTAACCAGAGCCTATCCCAGCAGTTCAGGGTGCAAGACAGGATGCAGTCTTAGACAGGATGCCCATCCATCACAGGGTGTACTCATACACTCTGACTGGGACAACTGACACATGCCAGGGAACCTCACGTGCACATCTTTGAAATGTGGGAGGAAATTGGAGTACCGGACGACATGGGGAGAACATGCAAACTCCATGCTTGATTCCTCCACAGAAATAGATTTTATTTTCTTCATTGACATAATGAAATGATATTGAATGAAATGATATAATCGGGCCTCCCTGGTGGCGCAGCGGTTAAGCGCTGCACTGTGGAGCTGTCGGCAGCTGTGATGCGAGTTCGACGCCTGGCTAGGGAGAATCCCACATGGTGCAGCAGACCTCTCCTGCCTCGCCCGCTGCTCCCCTCAGCAGTGTATTTCTGATCTGCCTGTTCTGCTCCCCGCTCTGTCTCTGGTGAACCCTCTCGCCGCCCCACACCTCTGGTCTGTACCCCAGCTTGTATGTATAAATAAATAAATCTTCAAAAAAAAAAAAAGAATGTTAAGGCTTTAAAAAAAAAATTATATAATCGAGGATCTGCTGTATTCCTGCCTCCAAAAACTGAGCAGTCCCACCAAGTCTCTTAATGACTGGAATTCTAAGGTGCACCAGCTTCTCTTCTACTTTAAAGAGAATGCCCTGGGGGTCTCCTTGGTGGCGCAGTGGGTTAAGCACAGCACTATGAAGCTATCCAGAGCCACAGCAACACGAGTTCGATACCCAGCCAGGGAGATTTCCACATGGTGCAGCAGACCTCTCCTGCCTCACCCACTGCTCCCCTCAGCAATGTACTTCAGTCGATCTGCCTGTTCTGCTCCCCACTCTGTCTCTGGTGAATCCTCTTACCACCCCACACCTCTGGCCTATACCCCAGCTTGTATGCATAAATAAATAAATCTTTGGGGAAAAAAAAAAAGAATGCCCTGGAATGCCACAGTCCATTGGGTCCCTAAAAACATCATCTATGTAGCAGGACCCTCTTCCTCACTGTTTTCTCTCTTACCCTGTTCCTGTGACTTTTCTTACTAGGGCATATAAGATAGCTTAGTTCAAAATATCCTTGGAGTTCTGGGACTCTCTAGATAGGACGGGGCATCTGGTTCTTCCTATGAGGAAATACTTTTTTTGGTTTTGTTTTTTTAAGGGAGAGGGTAGTCTAACCTCTCTGTTCCACCATGTTGTGGGTGGAGTCCTGATCACCTTATAAAAGGTGTCATGAGAAGGGCAACCTGGGAGGAATAGCAAATGGGAGAAATGGAGCCATCTGGTTCTCTTTTTTTTTTTTTAATATTTATTGATTTATGCATACAAGAGCTGGGGTGTAGGCAAGTGGTGTGGGGGTTGAGAGGATTCACCAGAGACAGAGTGGGCAGAATAGGCGGATCTACTGAAATACACAGCTGAGGGTAGCAGCGGGCAAGACAGGAGAGGTCTGCTGTGCCATGTGGGTCAGCTCCCTGGCTGAGAACTTGTGCGGCAGTGGCTGCTGATAGCTTCATGGTGCTCAGATTTAACCCCTTGCACCACCATGGAGTCCCCGCCATCTGATTCTTAATGCTGTCATTACCATATGGAAATGACTGAGTGGACAGAGCAGTGGCTGGAGGCTTTTGTGGGAAGGTTTAAGTCGTGTGTCATTTTGTATTCCCATCTCCTTCCTTTCCGTAGTAGTCATCTTCAGACAGGCTGTGAGAAGCTGCAGCAATGTCTGATTTTGTGGAAAGTGAGGCAGAGGAATCTGAGGAAGAGTACAACGATGATGGCGAGGTGGTGCCCCGAGTCACCAAGAAATTTGTGGAAGAAGAGGATGATGGTAAGGTGTCCCATCAAGCTTCTCCCCACTGTTGCTAATCTTTGGATAGCTAGATTCTTGCTGATGAGAGGCTCAGGCTGAGTCTAGGATTTAAGCACACATGAGGCACCAGCTTGAGAATTTTCAGTCATTCATAGAAAATGTTTACTGAGCATGTGTCTGCTGTATACCAGGCACTGTGTCTAGAATTAGGAATGCGAAATAAAACCCAGCTCTCATAGAGTTTACATTAGTGGGAAGGAGAAAGGCAGTAAACCAATAAATAAGCACCTATGTAACCTTTTAGGTCTTTTAGAGACATAGGATTGTTGGTATTTATGACCCTAGTTTCCTATTCCTCTGGCCAAACCCAACCATTGTCAACAGAATAGAACCATGAAATGACCTTAAAAGCAGAAAGGGAAATACAAGTTTTGTCAAAACAAGTATAGGTGAAAGAAGGAATATAGCTACTGAGTTTATAAACTGAGAGGAAAACAACAGTTACAGTGGCTGTAAAGCCTCTGGCAATGATGATGAAGAGCCAAAGGAAAATCATCCTAAAGACAGATTGTTACTGTAAAAACAGGCCTTCCTCTCCAGATACTCCTGATCTATGTCAGTGATCATGCTTTTGTACATTTAGGTAAGGCACAGGAGTTAACATGGCAGACAGGTTGTTAGGCTCAGAGCAAAAGGGAAATTTCAGTTAGTCTAGTGACCTTGCCTTACCCCCAGTTTGTTTCCTAAACTCCGTGCCTCAGACATACTTGCTTTCCAGATGAGGAGGAGGAAGAGGAGAACCTGGATGATCAGGATGAGCAAGGGAACCTGAAAGGCTTTATCAATGACGATGATGATGAAGATGAAGGGGAGGAGGATGAGGGTAGTGATTCTGGCGATTCAGAAGATGACGTTGGCCACAAAAAAAGAAAACGCAGTGAGTAGTAGTATCTTCTCGGGTCCAGTGAGGCTGGGGTGGAAGTTGCAGAGGAGAAGGGTGACCACGGGTGACACTTTTATTTCTCCAGCATCTTTTGATGACCGCCTGGAGGATGATGATTTTGACCTCATTGAAGAGAATTTGGGTGTCAAAGTGAAAAGAGGTGTAAGTATCATTCATTATTGCTGTCCCTGGAGGTAAAGGAAAAGGTCCTTGAAATTCAGAATAGTTTGAGGGACATCAGAGAAGAGATAGATAGTCGCTCAGTGTCACTCTTCTGTGCATGCTAGGTTTATATCCCAAATCTGGGTACCTGTCAGAGAAAGGCCAGATTGTCATTGGTGAGACTTGAGGCTGAAGCTTCACTCCACCTGTTCTTTCCCGTATTCCTTGATCAGGATAACTGGTGGGGAGGTGGGAGACTGGGGAGCAAGTCTTCTTAATGCCTGTCCCCTCAGGCCCTGATGAGGTAGGTTTTTCCACTCTTAGCAAAAGTACCGGCGTGTCAAAAAAATGTCAGATGACGAGGACGATGATGAGGAGGAATATGGCAAGGAGGAACATGAAAAAGAGGCGATTGCAGAAGAAATCTTTCAAGATGGGGAAGGGGAAGAAGGGCAAGAGGCTGTGGAAGCTCCCATGGCTCCTCCAGAGGAGGAGGAAGAAGATGATGAAGAGTCAGGTATGTGGCATGATGCAGGGAAGCCAGTGTTTGGGTGGGTGTTGGGATTTCCTGGTAACCAGCTGTAGGGTGGGAAACCATTCTTTAGCTACAGCCCTTGGCATTTGCCACAAGGACGTTCCTTTTGGGGAATCTCCCTTTTTTTTTTTTTTTTTTTAATTTATCACTGGCCACACACACAGTAGGACCAGAATTCATTTAGTCCTGGCTCATCACTGCTTCTGAACACTTTCCCTTCCCTACCCAGACATTGACGACTTCATTGTGGATGATGATGGACAGCCTCTGAAAAAACCTAAGTGGCGGAAAAAACTTCCCGGATACACAGATGCGTGAGTGGGGTCTGAAATAAGGTGGTGCTAAAGGCTGAGTAGAGTTAGGAAGAAGGAGGTCAGAGAACTCTGCCAAAAATGGGCCATTCCCAACTCTCAGCCATTTGGCTTCCCTGACTCAAATAACTTTTATGAGGCATTGGTTTCAGACTGCTCCTGGAAGCCCTGAGAGCTCTCTTTGCAGACTAGTTCCTCTGTTGGTTTGAGGTAGAGTCATACTTGAGCAAATCTCCAGCCTCCCTCTTCTACCTGTAGACCCCTATTTATTCACCTACATACTGACCTTCTGAGTATAATTTTATTGAAAGCAAGCTTTTGCTCTAAGGGAATACGGTAATGTGGAAGACGGGTCCACTGAGTAGGGTATGAGCTCATCTTCTCTGTGCTGTTTGATCCCTGTCACTGAAATATGCCAAAAATGGGCTTTTTGTCCTCTAATAAATGTTTTCCCAGAACTACCCCCCAGCTAATCCCTTATTCTTTGATGAATACATTTCCTTTATTTACCTTCCTCTTAACCTTAGTTTCCTTGAGGCAAGTAAAGGATATATGCAGGGGCTGCATTTCTCCTCTCACCAGAATCTGAGCCCACTGCACCTTGCTCTCACCCACAGGGCCCTGCAAGAAGCCCAGGAGATTTTTGGAGTGGACTTTGACTATGACGAATTTGAGAAATACAATGAGTATGATGAAGAACTGGAGGAAGAATATGAGTATGAGGATGATGAAGCTGAGGGTGAAATCCGAGTGCGCCCCAAGAAGACCACCAAGAAACGTGTGAGTCGCAGGAGCATCTTTGAGATGTATGAACCCAGTGAGCTGGAAAGCAGTCACCTCACAGATCAGGACAATGAAATCCGAGCCACCGACCTGCCTGAGAGGTTCCAGGTAAGAAACCAGGAGCCCATCTTCCCTCACCTGCCCTCAAGCTCCTTGCTAGGGTTATAGTGAAAAAGTAATGCAGCAACAATCTGACATAAAGCGTATCTAGGAAGTTGGCTTTGATTCCCATCTGACCATGTTATAAGGCATCCAACTCATCAAGGAGGGAAGATTGCCTCTAGCACTGCTCATGGGTCTTAAAATGGCTCTTTTCTTTAGAAAATCTATGAAATGCCCACTTCTGGCCAGGATGCCGCTCTGATGGATAGTAGACACTGGTGCCTGGGAAACACGTTTTTGTCCAGAAGTAGAGTATGTGTTTTCCTACATGGAATACAAAACAAAGTCTCACTGTTTTCCTGTCCCCCACAGCTTCGCTCCATCCCAGTCAAGGGAGCTGAAGATGATGAACTAGAAGAAGAAGCTGACTGGATCTACAGGAATGCCTTTGCTACACCAACCATTTCTTTGCAGGTAGCTAAAATATCTTTATGTTTGACATGAAACAGAAGCCACTTCATCAAAATGAGAAGCTACTTCACCCTGCCCTAAGTATCTGTATGTTTAGTACAAAACTGTATGCATGCAGGTGTGTGAGGGAAATTTCTCTAGATTTCAGCTGAAAGTACATCCTGTGATTCGAAGAGGTTTTGTGTGTCTTGAGAAGAAGCAAATAACAGTGTTTGTTGCTGTTTCTTTTTCTGTCTACTGTAGGAAACTTGTGATTACCTGGACCGGGGGCAGCCAAGCAGTAGCTTCAGCCGGAAAGGGCCCAGCACAATTCAGAAGATCAAAGAAGCCCTGGGTTTCATGCGAAATCAACATTTTGAGGTAGCTCCTCAATCTCCAGTGGCCCATTGGTTAGGAATTCAGCAAGGGGACAAAGGAAAAGCTAGCTGCCCAAGTCAGGTGGGGAGCCCCTTCTCCTGTCCTCAGAGGTGTTCCCTTGACTCAAAGTGTGGGACCAAAGGAGAGACACTGGTGATCAAGAGAATCATGCTACTCTGTCTGCAGCATTATCTTCCCCTGCAGGGGACAGCATATATCCTAGATGGGCCTGTGAGGAAGGCTAAGCTTCTGACTGTTGACTTTCCTAGGGCTGCTCAGCCCTCCGGCAAAGTGGATCCTTGCATCTTTTCTCTGGTTGACTGCAGTCTCCTTGCCACCCTAGGTGCCTTTTATTGCCTTCTACCGAAAAGAGTATGTGGAGCCTGAGTTGCACATCAATGACCTGTGGAGGGTATGGCAGTGGGATGAAAAGGTAATATGAATCCATGTCCCTAAGATCAGTGGGCTGGATTGGGCACCACCACTACCAGGCCCCTCCTATACAATACCAGGTGGCAACACAACATCCCCACTCCTTTCATGCTTTCCCTGGGTAAGAAACAGAACAGCTTTGGATCTCTAAGGCTGAATACCAGCATTCTTTCCTACCCTGTCCTAGTGGACCCAGCTGAGGATTCGCAAAGAGAACCTAACGCGACTATTTGAGAAGATGCAAGCTTATCAATATGAGCAAATTTCTGCTGACCCTGATAAACCTCTAGCTGACGGCATCCGCGCTCTGGATACCACTGACATGGAAAGGTAAGCATGTCAGGGTTTATTCCAGTAGAGTGCGCCCTCAGACCAAAGACACCAGGACACCAAAGACCAAGCCCTTCAGGACCAGCATTACCTTATACAATTTTCAGCATGAACCCATCCCTTAAAACCCAATTTTTTGAGACCTGCTTTCTGCACCTGGTCCTTAGCCCTGACCTGCAGCTTTGACATGGAGGGAGGGACCTGGGACCTTCTTAGGGCACTGGGAGGCCTGCCGTACTTGGAAACCAATGTCATAGTTGATAAAAAGTCTCTCCTGGGCCTCCCTGGTGGCATAGGGGTTAAGTCTCAGTGCTATCAAGCTATCATCGGCCACTGCAGTGAGTTTGATCCCGCCAGGGAGCTTCCCTCATGGTCCAGCAGACCTCTCCTGTCTCGTGCATTACTCCCCTCAGCAGTATACTTAAATAGATCCACCTGTTCTGCTCCCCACTCTGTCTCGGGTGAATCCTCTCCCCCCCACACACCTCTTGCCTACACCCCAGTTCTTGTACGCATAAATAAATAAAAATAAATCTTTTTTTAAAAAAAGAGTAGTGATAAATTTTAAAAAAGAACAATCTTCTGATGTAACTTGAAAAGCCTGCAGCTGGACAGTGTTACCTGTGCAGGACTGATGTGTATTGTTGAAATCGTTTTCACCCTGAGTAACAAATGCAAATGCAAGAACAAGCAGAATAGCCCCTGCCTGAGAAAGCTGTTTGCTCATCAGTCCAGGCTCTGCCAGTACCTGCTTGAGCGCAGGACAAGCTGCTTGCCACGCTCTCTGCTGACTCACACTGTTCCCTCACCACTGAGATCCTTACCCTCCGTGACAGCCTATCTTTCCAATGGTGGGCCCTTAGGCCCTCTTCTGATGAACTGTTCCAAAGCTTTCTTGTAAATTAAATTGGTCTCACATCTAAAAAAAAAAAAAAATTTGTTAACACATCTAATGGGATCTTTGTGACAAATTCATGTTAGTTATCTGTATTAGTATATAAAAGACACTGCTTTATTTGCCAGTAAACCAGAATGACCCAATATTCTTATTTGCTGATCTGGACATTTATTCCCTGTAGATAGGGCTACTTGGGAAAGCAAATTAATAATGAGAAAATTGCTTGGTGAGCCTGGAGTAAAGGTGGGGTGTGGAAAGAGGAGCAGGGGATTTTAGTGGTCAGCATCATGAGGCTGGGCAGGAGGTACAAGGCCTGTGTCAAGGACTTAACTTTGCTGGAGATAAGCTGCATCATTAGCCTCTCACTTTTTATTTTCACTTGTAACAACTGTTGACCACCATTTTTGTTTATGAAATAACCTTGGTTATAATCAAGTAATGGTCTGGGCCATTCTGTGTCTCTAATAATTGGAGAGTAATACAAGTACTCATTCTAGTTGGGATCTTGCCTCATGAGAATTGGATTTCTTTTAGCAGAACTAGGATACACTCTTCCTGGGGATATTTGAGGCCTTGTATTTCTTTCCCCCAGGCTCAAGGATGTACAGTCAATGGATGAGCTGAAAGATGTCTACAACCATTTCTTGCTTTATTATGGTCGTGACATCCCCAAAATGCAAAATGCTGCCAAGGCCAGTCGAAAGAAGCTAAAGCGTGTCAGGGAAGAGGGAGATGAGGAAGGTGAGTGCTGGAAGAGAAAACTCAGGAGATGTGATGGTTGTGGCACCTCCAGGGATGCTCTGGGCTATACCCTTTGAAGCTTCTCTACATATGTCAGATCTAGATCGGAGTGACTGGAAACTAGAGGGCTGACTTGTTTTCTCCTCAGGTGAAGGTGAGGAGGCAGAAGATGAGGAGCAGAGGGGGCCAGAGCTCAAACAGGCTTCCCGCCGAGACATGTACACCATCTGCCAGAGTGCTGGGCTAGGTAACAACAGTTGGCTTCCTTATGGCCTGGGCATTCTAACATTGAGCAAAGGGAGTTGCTCAGTAGTCCCTGGGGGGCAGGAAGAGGACTTAAAGAACAGCTGAGTGAATTGCCAATCCCATTCTAAGCACGTTCTTAACGATCCACACCCTCCCCACAATAGTGGGCCAGCTCTCCCTAAATTCCTAAAGGAACGGGAAAGTAACATGGTCAAAAGAAGAGAATATGTCCTATCTTTGGAAAGTTCTTTTATTATACTGTAGCTTTCACCTTAGTTTTAAGCACAGAAATTACATGGAAAATAACTGAATCTTCTGACTCATAATAGCCCACGGGGTGTCTTAAGGTCATTTTCTTCATTGTTCTATATGACTTCTTGGTCCTATTCCTCCATGACCCCTTTAGAGTATAGTACCCTGATTATTGCTTCAGACTTGGAGCTGAGAGATTTGTTGGCCCAGCTGTTGCCTTTTTTACTCCTGTTTCCTTTAGATGGCCTGGCCAAAAAGTTTGGGCTTACTCCTGAGCAATTTGGGGAAAACCTCCGGGACAGCTACCAGCGGCATGAAACAGAGCAGTTTCCTGCAGAGCCGTTGGAATTGGCCAAGGATTACATATGCAGGTAGGCCTACAGTAGTGGTTGGCAGGAGAAGGATCCTGAAGGCAAAGCCACCCTCATCCTGCAGCTCCCCCATTTTCCCCACAGCCAGTTCCCTACACCAGAAGCTGTGCTAGAAGGTGCCCGCTACATGGTAGCCTTGCAGATTGCCCGAGAACCCCTTGTCCGGCAGGTGCTGAGGCAAACTTTTCAAGAGAGAGCCAAGCTAAATATAACACCCACCAAGAAAGGCAGAAAGGTGAGCTGGGTGACGGGCTTTCAGCCAATGTGTGGCCTATTTCTCTTCCTGATTGAACCGAGTTTCTTGCCTTTATGCCTAGCTGAGTTATCTGCCTTAGAGCAGAAGGGTGGTCTTTTCTCCCAGAATCAAGCCGTGCCTCTCTGTAAGCTGATAATTCCTTCTTGATGTATACAGGATGTGGATGAGGCCCACTACGCTTATTCTTTCAAGTATTTGAAGAATAAACCTGTCAAAGAACTAAGGGATGACCAGTTCCTCAAGATAAGCCTGGCTGAAGATGAAGGGCTGCTCACCATTGACATCAGCATCGATATGAAGGGGGTGGAAGGGTAAGCAGAGCTCTGGGCTGGGGGCTCTTTTGAGAGGACCTGATGAGGAGTCTGCTGGAGGCAGGGGTCTCAGGAAAGCGAGCCACATTTCATAATTGAGCAAGCCATTGTTCCTGGCTCCCCCACAGTATTCAGAGACTTCTGGATGTCACCTTTTCTCCATCCCTGACACCACAGTGTTGTTTCTCCTCAGCTATGGCAGCGACCAAACATATTTTGAAGAGATCAAACAGTTTTACTACCGAGATGAGTTCAGCCACCAGGTGCAAGAGTGGAACCGGCAGCGCACCATGGCCATTGAGCGAGCATTGCAGCAGTTCCTCTATGTACAGATGGCCAAGGAACTCAAGCACAAACTGATGGCTGAAGCCAAAGAGTATGTGATAAAGGTAGGGACAGAATGTCGTGATTTCTAGACTGAGAGTGAAGGAATCCTTCTAAGTAATCTGATTGTCAGTGGAGAAGCACCTGGGGCAGGTAGAGCACGTTCTGAGAGGGCGCGCAGACACGGCCGTGGTCATTCCACGACCTCCCCACCTTACAGTGTCTCTTTTCACTCACCACATACCACCCCAATCTATTTATCTTTTGTTTAATCCCTATCTTCTGTGTGCTCTCCTGTTTCCAAAACCAAACTACCCCCTCAGGTTGTAAGCCTATTAGCGTGCACATATGACCACAACCTTTACACATACATGTGCCTATGTCTGTTTCCTTAACACACTAGGTGAGTGTGATGGTCATAGTATCTGCTATTTCCTCCCCAGGCCTGTAGTCGAAAGCTCTACTACTGGTTGAGGGTGGCACCATACCGGCCAGATCAGCAGGTAGAAGAAGATGACGATTTTATGGATGAGAACCAAGGGAAGGGCATCCGAGTCCTAGGTATTGCTTTCTCCTCTGCCAGGTAATTGCCTGTTTCTGCCTGCCGGGCTGCCTAATCTCATCTCACCCTTATCCTCCCTTTGCTGATTATTAATATTTTTCTTTTTTTCTACGATTGTCAGAGATCACCCTGTGTTCTGTGCCCTGGTCAATGGTGAAGGAGAAGTGACAGACTTCCTCAGGCTGCCCCATTTTACCAAACGGCGTACTGCATGGAGAGAGGAAGAAAGGGAAAAGAAGGCAAGTGCCTGAAACAGTGATTAAGTGGACATCTTATAGTTCAAGGGGGTGAGGGGTGATAAGCTTATGATCTCAGCGAGACCCTTATTATCTCTGACCTAGTTACTAACCCCTCAAATCCCAAGACAAGTCTCACATCCAGGGGCAGTAGATGGCACTCAAGTTCTGGTGCAGAACTGCCATCTGGCTTGAGGTCAGTTCCTAAGCCTGTGTGCTTCTGGGAACTGCCATTACTGCCTCTGTTCTTACCAGCATTTGGGTCAGCCTGTTCCAGGAGCTGAAAGCCATGGAGGCATTAAGCCAATCTTTTCCTTGTTAGCCTTTCAGTGTCTCTTTGAGGGGAGAGGAATTTGGATTCATCTCATGTGTGATTCTGACTTCTTTAATGGAATCTCCCAATTTTGTTGCAAGAGCCTCATTCCAAAAAGTACTTTTAACAACTATTAAAAAACAAAAAGCATCAAACTACTCCCTAAATTACTACAATGCCGTAAACCAATGTTACCTCAGTTTTAAAAATTGATTAAATTTTTAAAAAAATTTTTAAAGACTTATTTATGCATACAAGCTGGGGTGTAGGCCAGAGGTGTGGGGTGGTGAGAGAATTCACCAGAGACAGAGTGGGGAGCAGAACAGGCAGATAAACTGAAATGCGCTGCTGAGGGGAGCAGCAGGCCAGGCAGGAGAGATCTGCTCACCATGTGGGAATCTCCCTGGCCAGGTATCAAACTCATGCTGCATTGGCTCTGGATAGCTTCATAGTGCTGTGACTTAACCTGTTGCACCACCAGGGAGGCCCTCCTATTTTTTTTTCTTTTTTAAGAAAGGTGAATCTCAAAGCGGAGATCAGAATTATCCTAACTAACAGGCAGTGATTTATGTTAAAAGTGATACAAGAATGGGCCTCCCTGGTGGTGCAGGGGGTTAGGTCTCAGCATTATGAAGCTATTGGCACCCACTGTAGCACGAGTTCAGTCCCCGGCCGGGGAGCTGCCCACATGGCACAGCACATCTCTCCTGTCTCTCCCACTGCTCCCCTTAGTAGCGTATCTCAGTCGATCCGCCTGTTCTGCTCCCCACTCTGGTGAATTCTCTCACCCCCCACACCTCTGGCCTACACCCCAGCTCTTGTATGCAAAATCAAATAAATATTTTTTTAAAAAAGTGATACAAGTATGTTTAGTAAACCATAACCAAGTATAATCTTTAAAATATTAACAGATGTATAATAATCAGATTTATTTATTTATGCATGCAAGAGGTAGGGGAGAGAGTGTTCACCAGAGACAGTGCGGGGAGCAGAACAGGCAGATTGACTGAAATACACTGCTGAGGGGAGCAGCAGGCGAGAGAGGAGCGGTCTGCTGTGCCATGTGGGAAACTCCCTGGCCAGGGATGGAACTCGTGCTGCAGTGGTTGCTGATAGCTTCATAGTGCTGAGACTTAACCCCCCTTGTGCCACCGCAGGGAGGCCCGCCATGCTCTCTTCTCTTGTAACACTATTGCCTCTCTCACTTTACTATACTTTAGTTTTCATCAGACATTAACACCAGAACCGAAATAGACATCAACAAACTGTAGAAGGACATCCAATTGTGTGAGGCATGTTATAGTAAGACCTAAGCATATTTAAGCTAAAGAAATCTTTGGCCACACTGACCGTTTTGACGGACGCTCGCTGAAAAGAACATAGGGACCAATTTTTTGTTTTACTTAATCAAAACCAGAACCAGTGGCTATTATAGGCAGACCAATTTTGATTCACAATAAAAAAAAAAAGAATGTTTTTCCATAATTATTTTTTCTTTAGACCTGGCCAGTGGCTACAAGTATCATTTGGACCAGATATCCTAATTTTTACTAGTCTCTGGTCTCATCAGGTCTCGAACGATTTAGGGAGAGATTTGCCTTAAATCTTCCCACCTTCAGACCCACTCAGCTCCAATTTTCTTTCAATCCAGGCTCAAGACATGGATACCCTAAAGAAATTTCTTCTAAACAAAAAGCCTCATGTGGTGACAATCGCAGGAGAAAACAGGTAGGAGCACCAGGGCATTGCACCAGGCCTGTTTTTAAGTCACTCATCCCTTATTGTTCAACTGGCATTTGTCTGCAACAGTGGGCATGTCCCTGTGTGAAGCCTCAATAATACCCCTACCCCCAGACCCCATCCCAGCCACGAGACTATCCATCCCTGAGAAGCTATCCATAAATAGCCCTCACCACCACCACCCCTCATCCCTCCAGGGACGCCCAGATGTTAATTGAGGATGTGAAGCGCATTGTGCATGATCTGGACCAGGGCCAACAGCTTTCCTCTATTGGAGTGGAGCTGGTTGACAATGAGTTGGCCATTCTCTATATGAACAGCAAGAAATCGGAGGTAATGCTGGAGCCCCACCTCCCACTAGGAGAGCTATCAACCCCATGTCTATTTACTAGGGGAAAAGGGTTACTAGGGGCATAGGATTGTACCTGTTCACTTACCCCCCTGCCCAGGTTCTCCATTTTGCCAGTCATGGTTCAGATTGGGAGCCCCAGAGATCTTACTGTTGACAGAAAAAGGGTCCCAGAGGAGACAAGAAAGTGACTTGAGCTAAAAGAGTTGGATTTCCTCTTGATATTGGAGCCAAGGAGACTATGGTCCTGTTGACCCTTGCTTGACCCTAGGCAGAGTTCCGGGATTACCCTCCAGTGTTGAGACAGGCCGTCTCCCTGGCCCGGCGTATCCAGGATCCTTTGATTGAGTTTGCCCAGGTGTGCAGCTCTGATGAAGACATTCTGTGTCTCAAGTTTCATCCCTTGCAGGTAAGTAAGATTTGAAGACAGTCCTAAGTGGGCATAATGGCACAGTGACCTTATCCCTGCCTGCTTTATGTCAACAGGAACACGTGGTGAAAGAGGAGCTGCTTAACGCCTTGTACTGTGAATTTATCAACCGAGTTAATGAGGTTGGGGTTGATGTCAATCGTGCCATTGCCCACCCTTACAGCCAGGCCTTAATCCAATATGTCTGTGGTCTAGGACCTCGAAAAGGGACCCATCTCCTGAAGGTAAGTTTGGGTTGAATCAGAAGTAAGAAAAAATTTCATTTCATTGAGCCTTTATATTATGTCAGTGTGATTTGACAAAATGTCCAAGATCAGAGAGCTAAAGTGGCTTGTGCAGAGTCATCCAGCCAGTAAGAGTTAAAGTCAGACCTTAGACTCAGGTCGCGGCAGCTATGCGCTTCACTACTGTACTTCACTACTGCAAAGATAGCCTTAAGCCATGATTTAAACAGATAAAGAAGAGTAAGAGAATGCTAGCCAGAAACTTCAGGAAGAGAAAGGATTTCAATCAGAGAGGGGAAATACAGGGATTGTCAAAATTATTGATAATAACCTTTTTCTTAGGTTGTATGGTGGGTACTTGAGTGTATGTTTTATCATTAGCTTATAAGCTCTGTATTAGTTAGAGATTGTCTTCAGTAAATATGCATAGTTTATTAAAAAGAGTTTTTAGTTGCAGAAAGTATGGTATAGTGCTCAATTAGATATTGAGGCATGGGACCAGGGTTTCCGTCATGGACGGTTTCCCAGAAATCTGAAAGCAGGCCGGAATGTGGGACCTGCTTACTGCTTTGACTCACTCCAGGCCTCTCCCCTAGATCCTGAAGCAGAACAACACCAGACTCGAGAGCCGGACCCAGCTGGTCACCATGTGCCACATGGGTCCCAAAGTCTTCATGAATTGTGCCGGCTTCCTTAAGATCGACACGGCCTCCCTGGGGGACAGGTGATACCCTCTACCTGGGTGGGCCAAGAGGAATTTCCTTAGGTTTCACTTTTGGGATTCAGGGGATTAGGACTGTCTGAAAGGGCCACAAGCTATTTAAATTAGGAAATGTTTTAAAGTAAAATGAAGGAAACTTTATTTGGTCAAGAGCCTCTGACCTATGGAAAAGATCAGTTCAACTATGCAAAGCTTTTTTGTGTGAGAGAAAAAAAGAACCAACTTCGTTTAAACATTTAGGGCAGGAAACACAAGATTTCATGCAATAAGCATAAACTTTTTCTGTTACTCTGGTTTGTTGTGGCAAGATAAGGGCGGGAATAGTGGGGGTAATGAAAAAAGGAATGTGGGGTATAAGGAGCTAGGAAGGGAGAAAGAGATTTGTTGTTTTGAGATGATGTTATTGAGAGAAAATTCTATTCACTTCAACTTTGGACTTCACTATTGACCTCTTCCTCTCCAGAAGTTATCAACTCAGTCTTTGGAGGATCTTTTCCACGGGCACATAGCTCCTCATTCAGTAATGGAAATCAGTGGGGAAATAGGCTTCAAGTTCTAAAACTTCATTTTCCACCCAGCTTTGCTGTAACACTCCACGAATAACATAGGTCCATGTGAGTGCACGGGCAAGACCAGCCTGGGAAGGCTTTATGGGGGAAATTAGCTGTCAGCAAATTCTCAAAGGTCTTTTTCCCCCCGCTTGTTTGATTTATAAGACTAATATGTTCATGATATAAAATTCAACATATGGAAATATTATGCAGAAAGTGGAAGTGTCCCCCATAATCCCACCCCCCAGAGATAACTACCATAACAATTTGATGTATACTACAACTTTTCTAAATTTTATTTTTGCTATGCATTTACTAACTACCCATTTACTACAAAAATGGGATCATATGATTCATAGTGTTTTGCAGTGCATTTTTCACTTATCAATATATCGTGGCCATCTTTCCATGTCAGCACACATAGATCTACATCTTTCTTTTTAATTGACTGTATGGTATTCCATTGTATGGAAGTACCCTAATTTATTTAACTAGTTCCCCATTGGTGAACATTTTGGGTTGTTAGTAGAAGTTTCTCGTTCTATATCCTGCCCCTTTTCTGCCTTTCCTTCAGCACTGACTCATACATTGAAGTCCTTGATGGCTCCCGAGTCCATCCTGAGACCTATGAATGGGCCAGGAAAATGGCAGTGGATGCTCTTGAATATGATGAGTCAGCTGAGGATGCCAACCCTGCAGGAGCCCTTGAAGAGATCTTAGAAAACCCAGAGAGACTCAAGGACCTAGACCTTGATGCCTTTGCAGAAGAATTGGAGAGGCAGGTGGGTGACAGTGTAAAATGTCTGGCATAGAAGCCATCCCTCATGGCCTAACAGAGAAGACTCATACAGCAGGTCTCTCGAGAATCCCCCAATACTGTTGGTGTGAGAGACCTGAGCCTCACTTCTACCTGTCCATGCTGTACTAGGTTTCTCAAGGAAGTTTTCTGTCTGCTTAAAAGGCCAGGGTGTCTGAGAGACCACTGTAGTCATTGCAAGCAGCGGCAGGGGAGAGGAGGATCACTACTAGAGTTTCCTTCTGGGCCCTTTTTCCTCCTTTCCGACATGTAGACAGAGCTTTTTTTGTGTGTTTTACACATTGAAGTTCTGTGTAGCCTTAGTATTATAGAACAGTGTTACATGCAAAAAAGCTTGAAATTTCCTTTAGTAAATGTGTAAGGGAAATGAAAGAAGCCCTGACAGAAGCCAAGTGGCCTACTCCTTTCATTGAAACCCCGCATGAGTCTGGCTGGGGAGAGGTTTCAAGGCTCTTCCTAATGGGCTTCTTCCCCAGGGCTATGGTGACAAACACATCACCCTGTACGACATCCGGGCGGAGCTGAGCTGTCGGTATAAAGACCTCCGGACAGCCTACCGCTCTCCCAACACAGAGGAAATCTTCAATATGTTAACCAAAGAAACACCAGAGACCTTCTACATTGGTAATTCTGAGTCTGTTTTTTTAGTTTGTGGAGGATATGTAGAGGTGGAGGGAACATTTACTGAACCATTCAAACCAGGCACTAATTGCAACAGAATGAATCAGGTTTGTATTATATTTGTATTATATGTGGGAAAGACCAGGGAGAGTTTTTTTTTAAAAAAAAAAAAAAAAAGATAATAGTGCCCTAGACTGGCAGTCAAAGTTGAGTTCAAGGTAAAATTATTCATTGAACCTGCTGCAGGATCCTTCGGGAGTCAATCTTAGAGGCCTCTTTTCCTTATCATTAAATCAGAGAAAGAGGTCCTTTCCCAATGAGGTGAAGGAAATCAGTAGCGAGTAGATAGATGTTCAGTCACTAAAAGGTTAGTGGGGAGTTACCTCTCCAGTGCTCTTAGCCTGTTCCTCATTCTCTTCCCTTCCCTGTCCTCCTCTCTCCCTTCTTCCAGGAAAACTTATCATCTGCAACGTCACTGGCATTGCTCACAGGCGTCCACAGGGTGAGAGCTATGATCAGGCAATCCGCAATGATGAGACAGGACTATGGCAGTGCCCCTTCTGTCAGCAGGACAATTTCCCTGAACTCAGTGAGGTATGTGCTACAGTGTTAACTGTGGTTGGTGAATTTCCTTAATTGATGGTCTTGATGTCCTAGAAAAGAGTTAGATCGTGCTCTTACCAGAAAAATACGCAAAGAAGGAAGAGGGCTAAAACACATGAACCCCGTTTGTATGCCAGCCAGGAAATCTGCATGCTTGCTTTTATGCTGGCTCAGCCATTACATGTCAGTTCTCCTTCCCTGGTGATCAAGCTCTAACACTTTAGAGACATGAGGATGTTCATTTCTCACCTAGGGGGTGGGAACAGGATCCCTAGACATTTTAGACGCTCTCTATAGGCTCCCTTTTTCATTCTCACATTTTAATTTTTACCACGTTCTAGACATCCGCTTTTCTGATAGTCAGAAGTCATTAAAAACTACACTTTAAGATTTTTCTGCGTTTTCAAAATGTGATTAGGACGATTGAAAAGAGATAATTTTTCAACTTTACCCAGTAAAAGAAACTGATGCCATTTGTTCGGAATCTAAGAAAGCATCAGTTATGAGTCCGGGAACATTGTGGATGTTCAAATTCTGTCTTGAGAGTTACTGAGCCATTGGGATTTCAGACTATGATACCAGTTGTCTTTGGTAAGATAAATTGTAGGTGTGCTAGCCAAAATCTTAATAATAAAGCTTCTCTCTTAATGCCCACTTCAGGTCTGGAACCACTTTGATAGCGGTTCATGCCCAGGCCAGGCCATTGGTGTCAAAACACGGCTAGACAATGGTGTCACCGGCTTCATCCCCACCAAATTCCTCAGTGACAAAGTGGTTAAGCGGCCAGAGGAAAGAGTAAAGGTAATTGAGTAACTGGACTAAGACACTGAGTGCAATTTTCAGCTGCCTAAGTCCAACTCTCTTCAACTTTGGATTGTTCCCAGTTAGGGTCAGTTGCCAGTGACTACTGGTGGGGAGTTTCAGGGAGGATTTATAACCAGAGAAAGAAGCCAGGGTGAGAAGCATCTAAATGAGTAACAGCTTTTGTTCACTCCCTTTGTGAAATTTCATCACAGTACCAGCCCACTGGTAGAGGGCTTTCTTTCTGTGTGGGAAGCTGTGGTGTAGCCCAGCAGGCAGGAAGACAGGCCCAGCATTACATGCTGTGAACCAGAAAGACTAAGCTCCCTTCCTGTTCTAGTGTTGTGCTGTAGCTACCATTTACTGTGACATCTCTAGATAGCAGCACTTGCCATTTATTATATATTGTTTCCAGTGTCACAACCTGATAAGGAAGGAAATATTACTTTCTATTTTCAAAGAAATTCAGGTAACTTTTTTTTTTTTTACGATTTATTTATTTATGCATACAAACGCTGGGGTGTAGGCCGGAGGTGTGGGAGGTGAGAGGATTCACCAGAGACAGAGTGGGGAGCAGAACAGGCAGATTTACTGAAATACACTGCTGAGGGGAAGAGCGGGCGGAAGAGGAGAGGTCTGCTGCGCCATGTGGGTTAGCACCCTGGCCGGGGATCAAACTCATGCTGCAATGTCTGGCCGTTGTTTGATAGTGATGAGACTTTAACCCCTGTGCCACTGGGGTGTCCCCAAATTCTCTAATTCTTAAGTGCTGTGAACCCCTGAGAACTGTGGACTCAGGAAGGCCAGGGAAAGACATCTAATTTACTAAAGCAAGGAGATTTTTCTAAGGAAAGCCATGCGAGTGACTGATTGTTGCCACTGTTTAGACAGGTTCGAGTCAGGGGCGAGTACAGAAAACTATTATTTTGCTTTCCCTCCAAACCTCCAAAAAGAGCAGCCAGATGCTGATTGCACCCTGGGAACAGTTATTAGGCAACTTTATGGAAAAGAATAGTACCAATGATAAGGGTAATTCCCAGTAGACTGTAGTTGGTGGGAGACATCAGTGAGGGTACCACCTGCAGTCTGCAGACAAGATTCAACTCTGAATTTCTGATCCGCCACTCAGTAGCTGGCTGAATTAGGGGAAGTGACTTCACCTCTCTGCCTGGACTTTGGTTTCTTATATATAAAGTAGGGCATCGGGCTAGATCATCTTTGTCCCTTCCAGCTCAAATGTTCTGTGGATCTAGGTGGGAATGACTGTTCACTGCCGCATCATGAAGATTGACATCGAAAAGTTTAGCGCAGATCTGACCTGCCGCACCTCAGACCTCATGGACAGGAACAACGAGTGGAAGCTGCCCAAGGACACCTACTATGATTTTGATGCTGAAGCAGCGGACCACAAGCAGGAGGAGGACATGAAGAGGAAGCAGCAGCGGACCAGTGAGTCTGCCCGCCTCCCTGCCTGTGCACCCCAACCTTGAGTGCTCTCCCTCTGCAGAATGCCTATACTCAAGGCTGTGTCCCTGCTCAACCTCCTGGGGGGGGCACATACTCCTCTTTGAGGTGCTGAGGCCCATAGACATCATGAAAGGGAGTCATTGGCAGAACTGAAAGCCAGGGTCTCCATGGGTCACATTTTCTTTGCTAATGAACTTGTGACTCTCAACACCCTCAGAAACCAGGTTAACACATTCTTCACATCAGAGAATCCAGGAACAGAGAGGGCAAAGCATTGCAGAATTGATAGAGGGTCAGAAATTAAGCCATGGTTTGTGTCATTGCTGTCAGCTTCCAGCCGCATCACCTAATCTGTCTTTTCCTGCTCTTTTCAGCATATATCAAGCGAGTGATCGCACACCCATCCTTCCATAATATAAACTTCAAGCAAGCAGAAAAGATGATGGAGACCATGGACCAGGGTGATGTGATCATTCGGCCGAGCAGCAAGGGGGAGAATCACCTAACCGTGACCTGGAAGGTCAGTGACGGTATCTACCAGCATGTGGACGTGCGGGAGGAGGGCAAGGAAAATGCCTTCAGCCTGGGAGCCACCCTGTGGATCAACAGTGAGGTGAGAGCCAGTCCCTGCCCACATTCCATCCTCAGACCTTCCAGAAACAAGCCATTTCTGACTGCTTTCACCTGACTTTACTGATTTGTATGCATTGTGTCTGTTTTAGCTACACTGACAGCGAAGCTGGACGTTGTTTATGAAATGAGTCGTTTGATATCAACTTTATTTTGCCCCTCTTTGCTTCTCCAAATTTTAAAATACACTCCTCAGAGCCAGTGTACAAGGGTACACGTGGAGCACATCTTTTCTGGCCTGTTTCCAGTGGGGACAAATTTGGGAAGTTCCCTACTGTTCCCATAGGAATTTACCTTCCTCCCATAGGAATTTGAAGACTTGGATGAGATTGTTGCCCGCTATGTCCAACCCATGGCATCCTTTGCCCGGGACCTTCTGAACCACAAGTATTATCAGGACTGCAGCGGTGGGGACCGTAAGGTGAGCCTAGGGCCCTGTGAGGAAGGACACCTCCTGGTCACTTAGGGGTGTCTGGTTTCCGTGAAGAAGGTGCACCTCATGTGTGCCCCAGACATTGTGTACCAAGCATGCTACTATCCCACCCTCTCCCCCTCATTCTGCCCCCAGAAATTAGAGGAGCTGCTCATCAAAACTAAGAAGGAGAAGCCCACCTTCATCCCCTATTTCATCTGTGCCTGCAAGGAACTGCCCGGCAAGTTCCTACTGGGATACCAGCCCCGGGGTAAGCCCAGGTGAGCACTGTGCTGAGAAGGTGCTGCCACTGGAGTCCAGAGGTGCTAGCAGGGGAGTCTCGGGTTCTGCTCGACTGCTGTTGTCTGTTTAGAACAGAAGTGGAGATTAGAGATGAAGGGGAAAGAGAGTGATGATTTAGCGGCAAAAGGCAAAGATTCACTAAGAAAGGCGCTGTCATCAGTCCTGGGAAAAGGAGTTCCCTGCACCTCTTCTCCCTTCCAGGGAGTAGTGGAAACCACCAAGCTCTGTCATCACTTTGGCGGAGATGGGGCCAGCACCCTGATGTCTCCTCTCCCCTCTGCATCACCCTCACAGGGGCTTTCAGCACATGGAGGCGCACTGTTGGGTAGCGTGCTGGCTTCTGCCTGCAAGTTAGGGGTGGGCCAGGAGAGCATCTCTTCTTCCTTCCATCATCCTGCTCTGCTACTTTCTATGTATGACTGACAGACTGGCTTCCTATGTGCTCCTTTATCTGGATCTCTCTAAGGCTCACCCTGTATCAGACAAATTCCAGTTTCCTTAGACCTGCTTTCTTTGTACCTGTTAGCCAAACTGATAACTGTCCCTATCTCTATGTCCCCATCATCTCTCTGGCCCTTGGCCAAGGCCTGTGTATTTCTGCTCTTATCCCTGTGCTGCCTGCACATGATGGCACATCTTAGGCTATATTAGTAGAACTCATTGGCCAGATGACAAGCAGCGCTAGACTCTGCACACCACACCATCTTGGGCACATCTAGAATATTGAGCTCATTTCCAAAATGCCTTTTCTGACTCACCAGTATGTATCCAGAAGACAGCAGTCAGGGCTGGGGGATAATTGTCCCCTGAGGAACAATTGAGCAAAGAGGAAGACCTTTAACCAGGAGCTGAGCAACACAACACAGCTTCCCTGTGGAAAAGGGGTACAGACTCCTTGTGTTGCAGAATATACAACGCTTGAGAAGATTTAGGAAGGGTTTAATGTAAATGAGAATTTTACCATACTTAGTATTGTTTGTAGCCTGCTGATAGCTGTCCTTTGCTGAGCACAGCTCTGTTTTAGGTGTTGCTGTGTTTTATGTATACTTAATTTCTCACATCCATCTATAGACTTAAGTTTTTTTACCCTCATTTTACCTGTGAAGCTGAGATTCAGTTCAGTGATTTGGCAGTGTCCTATAGGTGGTGAGTGGCAAAGCCAAAAATGGAACTCGGGGGCCTCCCAGGTGGTACGGGGGTTAAAGTCTCAGCACTGTCAAGCTATGGCCAGTCACTGCAGCATGAGTTCGATACCCAGCCGGGGAGCTAACCCACATGGCACAGCAGACCTCTCCTGTCTCACCTGATGCTCCCCTTAGCAGTGTATTTCAGTTAATCCGCCTGTTGTGCTCCCCACTGTCTCTGGTGAATCCTCTCACCCCCTGCACCTCTTGCCTACACCCCAGTTCTTATATGCATAAATAAATAAAAATAAAATATTTTTAAAGATTTATTTATGCATACAAGTTGGGGTGCAGGCCAGAGGTGTGGGGCAGTGAGAGGGTTCACCAGAGACAGAGTGGGGAGCAGAACAGGCAGATTGACAGAAATACACTGCTGAGGGGAGCAGCGGGCGAGGCAGGAGAGGTCTGCTGCGCCATATGGGAAACTCCCCGGCCCAGCATCGAACTCTTGCCGCAGCTACCGACAGTTGCACAGCACTGCACCCAACCCAATGCGCCACCAGGGAGGCCCTAAAAATAAATTTCTTAAGAAAAGTGGAACTAGGGGCCTCCCTGGTGGCGCAGCGGTTAAGTGCTGGGCTGTGGAGCTGTCGGCAGCACGCGATGTAGGTTCGAGGCCCAGCAGGGAGAATCCCACATGGTGTGGCAGACCTCTCCTGCCTCGCCCGCTGCTCCCCTCAGCAGTATATTTCTGACCTGCCTGTTCTGCTCCCCACTCTGTCTCTGGTGAACCCTCTCGCCGCCCCACGCCTCTGGCCTGTACCCCAGCTTGTATGTATAAATAAATAAATCTTTAAAAAAAAAAAGAAAGAAAGAAAAGTGGAACTAGGGGCCTCCCTGGTGGCGCAGTGGTTAAATGCTGCACTGTGGAGTTGTCTGCAGCGGCAACGCGAGTTCGACACCCGGCCAGGGAGAGTCCCATATGGCATGGCAGACCTCTCCTGCCTCGCCCGCTGCTCCCCTCAGCAGTGTATTTCCGTCGACCTGCCTGTGCTGCTCTCCACTCTGTCTCTGGTGAACCTTCTCGCCGTCCCACACCTCTGGCCTGTACCCCAGCTTGTATGTATTAAAAAAAAAAAAAAAAAAAAAGTGGAACTAGGCCTGGGTCTGAACTCAGCCCATCATCTTATCCACTCTCTGTTCTACAGTGTTGAATAGGGCAGACTAAGCACCTTCCAGGGGCACCTCCCAGTTCCAGCTTGAGGGGCATTATGTCTTGCTGCCCTGGGAGACCCTTTGACCCTGACACTTTATGACCTTAATCTCACTTGTACCTGTAGTGTGCTCCCGTCATGTAGAGCCCAGGATGGTGGCCCAGCACCAGCAAGCCTTCCTCCGGCAGCCTGTACATGGCACAACAGGAGCTGCTGGCTCCTGGCCCTGGCTGGCCTCTGACTCAGTCAGAGAGCATTTTCCTTTTCTGAGTCAGGGATTGGCTTGTTCATCTCCTTTCCCCAGGCACCCTATATGGCTACTTCATACAGGGAAGCTCTGTTCTGGCCACTCTCATGGCTATGCTCAAGTGGTATCTGATGCCCATTTCCTTCCAAAATCCCAGGATAGAATATGTAACGGTGACTCCTGAAGGATTCCGGTACCGGGGCCAAATCTTCCCAACTGTAAATGGACTTTTCAGATGGTTTAAGGATCATTACCAGGATCCTGTCCCAGGTGAGTGCTACTCTCCCTGACTTCTAGAGTATAGTTGAGAAGACACCAAAAGGCCTGACACAAGGTAAGTAATCACAGGCCTTCTGTGGGAGGGAGTGAGGCCTAGGCTGTCTCATTCATTCTTTCACCTCTCAGCATTAGGGAGCCTATGCAGCTCCCCTTCTTCAGGATCTACCTCATTACTTCCTTCAGCCCCCTAATTTGAAATCTGAAGTAGGCTTCTGGAGGGATGTAACCAACTCTGGCCATTTCCTACAGGCATCACCCCCAGTAGCAGCAGCAGGACCAGGACACCTGCTTCTATCAATGCCACTCCAGCCAACATCAATCTTGCTGGTGAGGAGCTCACACCTGGGGCTATTGTTCAGAGTGTGGAGCTAGAAAGACTGTCAACGCTAACATGCACGTCCTCCCCTGTGTGCTTACAGACCTGACACGGGCTGTGAACGCGCTGCCTCAGAACATGACTTCACAGATGTTCAGTGCCATTGCTGCTGTGACGGGCCAAGGGCAGAACCCTAACACCACCCCTGCACAGTGGGCCTCCAGCCAGTATGGCTATGGCGGCAGTGGAGGGGGCAGCAGTGCTTACCACGTACGTTGCTTGTAGGAGAGACTCCGTGCGGAGGGGAGGGGGGTAAAAAGGCATTAGTCCTCTTTTACCAAACCGTGTCCATACACTGCTTTGGCAGTGCCCACCACAGAGAACCTCACATAAGTGGGGTTGCCATGGCCTTAGGAACTGTCTCCAACAGATGTTCCTTTCCCTTAGACCTGTCTGAGGGGTTAGCGAGTAAAAGAAGGCCTGACTTTCCACAGAGTCTCTTGGGGTCTTTGGTGCTCTAGCCCACTAAAATCCTCAGGTGGTCAGGGCTAATAGGCTCTGTTGTGCCAGATCCCATCCCACTGGCCTCCCTTTACTGCTCAGAACCACACACTATTGAGGAGAAGTTCACCCAGAAAACTGCTGAACCCAAATTTTGAATTTACCAGAAATTCACAGCATGGCCGGTTAAGCCCAAAAGCCATCCCCTCATTTAACTCTTAACTGTTCACCCACCTCCAGGTGTTCCCAACGCCAGCCCAGCAGCCAGTGGCCACCCCACTCATGACTCCCAGCTACTCCTACACCACCCCAAGCCAACCCATCACCACACCCCAGTACCACCAGCTCCAGGCCAGCACCACCCCACAGTCTGCCCAGGCCCAGCCCCAACCCTCCTCCAGCTCCCGGCAACGGCAGCAACAGCCAAAGTAAGTATATGGATGGGGCTCAAAGCAGGCTCTTAGTAGGGGCAAGTTGTCAAGAGACCATGGACTTAGCATAGGTCGGGGCTCTGGATCTTCTGAGAGTCACAATCCAGGGGATGTCCCCAGCGCGAATGCTTTCTGGGAGAAGACGGAAGACAGCAGTGTGGCAGCTGGCCCACACCCCAGCAAAAGGGGCTGCTGCCCACAAGTGTGAGGTCCATTTCTGCAGGGGTGGGTGCTTGCCAATTACTGGCAGGAAGGTTTTCTTCTAGTGAACTCCTGGAGAGTCCCCATCTCAAAGGCCTCCCTTCCAGGTCCAACAGCCACGCGGCCATCGACTGGGGGAAAATGGCAGAGCAGTGGCTGCAGGAGAAGGAGGCAGAGCGGCGGAAACAGAAGCAGCGGCTGACACCGCGGCCCTCCCCCAGCCCCATGATCGAGAGCACCCCCATGTCCATTGCTGGCGATGCCACCCCACTCCTGGACGAGATGGATCGGTAGGGGGTCTGCTCCTAGGACTCTGGTCACCTCTGTGGCTGGGAGAGGCCCGGCCACCCACTGCCTCACTCCCTGCCCCTCCCTTTCTGTCCATAAAGTGGAGTGAATTGACGTTCTCTTTGGTGGTCAGCCTGGATGGGTGACAGGCTGGAATGGCCTTGCGAACTCAAAGTTCAGTTGACACTAGGCGACAATTCTCCCACTCTCGGTCCTCACCGACTGCCTGTCCTGGGACCAGGCTGGGCGGGGAGTGTGAAAGGGAGGAAGAAGAGAAAGATGAGAATGAGAGTGGAACTGTTTTGTATTCTACTCCCTACAAGCCATTTTGAGCTTCTGCCCTCACCTGACTTTGGGCTGTGATGGGGGCACCAAGCTCAGCACATTGGGTCTCCCCCGACTCCTGTGGGGAGAGGGATGCTATTTATTCAGTTAGGGGCAGGAGGGAGAGGAGGGAAAGTATTTCTGATCCTGATGCCAACAGCTTGGGTGGCTGTCAAAGCAGGACTGCAGGGGACAAAGGGGAGCAGTGCTAACCTGCCCAGCCCCCATCTTACCACCCTCACCCACCTGCAGCCACCGCTTCCTGCCTGTCATTTGAATAAACAGTGTTTCTACAGAGCACTTGGCAAAGCCTCTCTCTTTAACTCTCCGGCTCTTGAGGGGTGGCTTTCAAAGCAGTATTTGAACTTGAGGGCCCCCTGGCTCCCTTTCCAGACCCTTCCAAGGAGGTGACTCAGAGGAACCGGTCGTTTCTGCATCCGACGCCTGGGGTCGCATCCCTGCTCCACTTCCCAGCCCTGTGACCTGAGCACACCCGTTGTCTCTGAGCCAGCATTCTTAACTCTGAAAGGGAGGTGGTGCCTACCCCATCAGGCTGCTGTGAGGACTGAGATGGGATGTGTGAAGAGCTTGTAAATGTTAGCTGTTCGCGTCACACAGCATCCCCATCACCTGCGCCTACTAGTCTTCTCTAGCATGTTGGAGAAAGGCCACATAAGTAAACCAGGATTTCTCAACTTCAGCCCCTATAACTCTCTCCCTACTTTTTGCTGCCTGGGCCTTGATCTCTGACAATACCTCTAAGGTTGTCTAGTAGGTCTGACTCAGGATGGACCCCTTGCGTGCCTGCGTCCACACACACGCTGGCCTCAAAATGGAAAGCTGGATGTTGCAGGAGAGTCCCTAGCCTTGGTCCCTTCCCCCAGCCCCTCTGCATCTTTTGTTCTGGGCTCCTGCTCCCCCACATCTCTTCACAAGTGTCTCGCCTGAGCTTTGCAAATCTGTGCCGGGAAAGTAAGGCTGTCCCCCTTTTCTTCATTCAAGATCTCTGGCTATTTGTTGGCAAGAGTTAAGGGAAAGGGGTTGGACTTAGGCCAGGAATTCAGTTCCATTCCCTTCAGTACACGCAGTTTACAAGGGCCCAGCAGGAGCCAGGCCACACCAGCTGGGACAGTCACTCCCTTTGGTGCCACCAGCACCTTCCCCAGGCCGTCCACCAGAAGAGGAAAGGACAGGCACAGTGTCACAAAGTGGGTTAAAAGGTTCAGTTTATTAGGGGTATCACTGCAGACAGTACTGCCTGTCCTGGGTTGGATTTCACACAGACCAGTTGCCCAGCAGATGGGAAGCCTCCCTCCTACCCCCCGCTCTTCTGCCCCAGGCCTAGGATGTTACAGAGAAATAGGTTAGGCCTCTCCCCTGCCATCTCACCTACCTTCCCATGCACTTCTCTTGGAAGATGGATTGCCCTTCAGAGACCCCTGCAGCCCGCAGCCCCTTGGCTCTAGCTATACCCAGAGCGACCACCCACCCCCAGAAGGAGCCAAGTTAGAGGGAGAAGAGAACGGCAGCAGGGGTTCAGCTACAGACTTGATCGAATTTATTCTTCACCTGGTCCCCCTGGCCTCAACTGAGATTGGGGTTTGATCCTGGGGGAGATTTCCTCTTGTTGACCTTCTTGACTGGTGAGGGCTTTGCCCCAGGCTTCTTGGCCTGGGTCATGTTCTTCTCTCTCTTCCGGGGTGATGAAGATTCCACAATTTCCTCACTGGAGGGTGGCTCCTCACGCTTGGGGTCATTGTAACTGTCCTCGCTCTCCAGTTCTTCCCGGCTCTCTGGGCTGGACTCTGACATCCTAGTCAGCTCTCTTGGGCTTAGTGTTCGAATCAAGTCTGGAGGTGACGATTCCGATTTAACCGGGCTTTTCTTTTTAGTCAACTTGGTCTTCTTGACTTTTTTCTTCAGTTTTGTCTTCTCGTCTGTCTCCTCCTCCTTTTCTTTTTCTTTTTCTTTCTCTTTTTCCTTTCTCTTCTTGCACTTCTTGTTCCCCTTGCTACTCTGGGACTTCCCAGTGGGACTCTCAGAGCGCCAGATGGTGATGGGAGCTGCTGAATCAGGGGTGCCTTTGACAGGGCCCATGCCCATGCCTGTGTCAGTGGGTGCGGTGGTTGGCCCCAACTGGGTTGGGACGGGAGGCTTCCTCTCCTCTTCTTCCTCCTCTTCCTCTTCCTCCTCTTCCTCCTCCTCCTCCTCTTCATTTAGGTCATCTGCTCCACACTCATGGTGGATGGGATGGTGGATTACTGCCACAGAGATAGGCCTGTAGCTTTTGCACCTCAGAGAGAGAGGAACAGGAAGAGAAGGTTGACAGAGAATGGGGGCCAGTGACTCATAGAGAACAGCCCCCCGTTCCCTCCCGGCCATTCCATCAGCCTGCTAGCACTCACCAACCATACCAGAACCGCTCCACACACTCTTCCTCTGGGATGAACTCAAAGCACGGGGTCTGGATGATGTTGAAACAGGTTGAGCCCACATCTCTGGAGCAGGTTGGGCCACCATCTCGGGAAGTGCTGCTGTCTGTCTTCCCTGCGCAGTCCTTAAGCCTGCCACAGAGGGGACTCAGCCTGGCTCCTCCAAGACTCCCCAGGGGCCCAGAGCAAGAAGGCTGAGAGAGAGCAGATTTCCACTGGGCTCCGCCCAGGCTTCCAAAAGACCTCCCCACTGCTCTTGGAGCACAGCCAGGTTTACAAAGCAACGTGGGGCTGGCAGTGCTGGGCCAAAGGTTGAAGGGGGAACCACAGTGAAAGTTGAGGCCTAGTTCAACCCAGGGAGTCCCCCTAGGCCTTGCAGTGCTGCGCCCCCATGAAAAGTACCCTTACCTACAATCACAGTCACAGCAGCTGACGGTGTGCAGGTGCAAGTTGTGGTGGCCATAGTCAGAAGTGAAGGGGTGGATGATGTGCCCACTGCATGGCTTATATTTCCAGCAGCACCTGTCAGTGTCCTTGAGCTCATCTGAGGAGGTAGGTTGGAGTCTGGGTCGCACACGCTGGCCGCAGCCGCAGACCTCTGGTCTTCTCAGCCTCACCAATCGCCACATCACTAGCACCCCAGCAGTCGGCAGCAGTGACTCAGTCCAGTAGGCGCTCCAGACCCCAGCACTCCATCCACTCACCCACTGCATGAAGCTGCCTGCCCGGCCGCGCCATACTCCCAGGCAAATAGATGCAGGTCCTCACCTCAGCAAGTCCCCCTGGATGTCTGTGACACCCGCCTCTTCTCTCCTCCCTTCTGTGGGTACCGGCTCTCCACTGACTCCCACCTGTCCCTTACCCAGCTGCTCCACATTATAACTATCCCACTCCACAAGGAGCCTGGAGGGGGAAGGCCCTCTTTGCTGTGGGACATTGTCAAGCTACCTGGGAGACGGGTACACCACTGCGGTCCCCAGCAACGAGAGCCGGCAGGTGTGCAGTCAGCACCCTCAGTTCCTATGGGTGTCTGCGCAGGCCTGGGAGACCTGTGTCAGACCCCTCAGACTGAAGCCAATCTAGCACCAAGGCCTGCTATGGCTCAAGCCTTTCCATTTTCCCTTCCTCTCTTTTCCAAGCCCCTTTATCTCCCCCGACACCTTTTTCATGTCTCTCTTTTCCCATACTTTTGATTCTTTCCCAGCTCTACTCATCAATTTCTTGGAGCTACACCAACCCAAGCCTTCCACCCTTGTAGACAGAACAGGTACCATGTCCCCTTTCCCAGGGCACAGGCACAGGTGCTCCAGTGAGAATTTGGGGAGCTAGGGGAAAACCCTGGAGAAAGGCTCCCACCTCTTTTGTTCAGCTGCATGCAAGCCCTGGACACAACACCGGAGTCTCCCAGCTTCCACCCCCACTGACTCGCCACTAATCATGCTGGAGTCACCAGTCCACCAACAGCTGTCCCTGCAGGCCATTGTCTAAAAGGCAAACCCATGAAATGACTCCAGGTGCCCAGGGTCTCACACCAGGGCAGAGGACAAGACATGCCAGGCCTCCTTGGCAGCCTGGCATGGGTTGCTATGACTCCACTCCAAATAGGCTGGGAGGGAGGCCTCTCTGGTGGCCTAAATCTCAGCACTATCACCACTGTGGCCTGAGTTCAATCCCCAACCAGGGAGCTAACCCACATGGCACAGCAGACCGCTCCTGTCTCGCCCGCTGCTCCCCTTCAGCAATGTACTTCAGTAGATCTGCCTGTTCTGTTCCCCACTCTGGTGAATCCTCTCACTTCCCTGTACCCCCTGGTCTACATCCCAGTTCGTCTATGCATAAATAAATAAATAAAACTTTTTAAAAACAGTAACAGGGCCTCCCTGGTGGCGCAGCGGTTGGGCGCTGCGCTGCGGAGCTGTCGGCAGCAGCGATGCAAGTTCGACGCCCGGACGGGGAGATTCCCACATGGTGCGGCAGAGCTCTCCTGCCTCGCCAGCTGCTCCCCTCAGCAGTGTATTTCCATCTGCCTGTTCTGCTCCCTACTCTGTCTCTGGTGAACCCTCTCGCCGCCCCACACCTCTGGCTTGTACCCCAGCTTGTATGTATAAATAAATAAATCTTAAAAAAAAAAAACAATAACAAAAAAAAACCAATAGGCTAGGAGGACTATGCCTTTATCTGGCCTGTGAGATGTAGACCTGGGGCAAGACCTCATGTGCTAACCACTGGCAGGGCTGAAGCCAAGCTGTGGGTGTTAACCCAAGTGAATCAGGGTACTTGAGAGATGAGAGGATAGTAGCTTGGTCTGAGCTTGCCCCACATTCCTCCTCCCCTCGATTCCCCCCACTAGGCTGTACCCCTATGTACCCAGGTCCCCGAAGTACCCCTGACCCATTCAGTGACCCATTCTGCTCCCTCTTCCCTTGCCCCTTCTCCATCCCAGGGGAAATAAGGCATGTGAGGCAGGACCTTGGGACATCCCCACCACCTCGGGTTTCCTCAGCGCTGCTAAACTGGGGCAGAGGGCAGTGTGGTGGTAAGAGGAGCCTGCCCGGGTTCAAGCCATGGCTGCCACTGACTAGCAGGGTGATGTAGGGCAAATGGCTTTGCTTCCCAGAGTCTTCCTTATCCACAAAGGGGGTGATGGCAATACCTGTTTCACAACGTTCCTGGGAGGACTCACCTCACATAGATAAAGGTATTTGTGCAATAAGTGCTACACGGAGGACAAGGGTGATTATGGCCGCCAGGAAAGGGCCCCTCCCTGTCTAGCCTGATTAGGGGATGGGTGGGAGTGAGGGTATGGGGTCACGCTTTCAGGACCAAACACATTTCTCCTTCCTGCCTGCCACCAGATGTCCACTTCCCAAGGAGGGTGGGGGGAGGGGGAGAAAGCCCTAGGGCCAGAGATTTCCCTGGACCCACCTTCAGAGAAGACAGACGTATCGGTGCTAGACGCCACACCAGCCAGCAGATGTCCTCGCTCCCAGCTGGGTAACCTGTTTATATCTGAGAGAGGACAGAGTGGCAGCAGCAGCAGCGCCCTCCCCATGCCATTCATTCACCAAACATTTCCTGAGACGCTCCAGGTGTCAGGCCCCAGCTGCACCCCAGAAATGCAGAGACTGAAAAACAGCACAGCAAGGCCCTGTCCTCCCCCTGAGGGAGGTGGGGAGGAGAAAAGAGGGGAGGTATGTGAACAGGTGATGACAGCGGTGTGAGGCAGACACTGACAGGGAGGAGAAGGGTGGGAGGAAGGCTGTGAGCACACAAGGGCACCCACTGAGCTAGTGGGGGTAAGGGTGAAGTCTTCTGGAAAGAAGCACAGCAGAAACTGAATCTGGGGTAATGCAGAGGAGTGAGCCCGACTCTAGGCAAGGAGGACCTGTGCCAGGAACTGTCCCAGGGCTGTGGAGTCTGGTCAGGGGGTGTCCCCAAGCACAACTCCAACTGGGTCACAGCTCCATCAGCAACCAGGGTAGAGCCTGCCCTGCCCCTTTCCCCACAATTAGTGTTGTCCTTTGGGGCACTGGAACTGAGTCCTGCTTAAGAAAGGAAACAGTTGCTTGGGGACTGCAGCTGTGTCTTCAGTGGCACTTGGCCCAAGTCAGTTCCTTCTGTCTTCCACAGCACAGAAAGTACTCCAAATGTAGTGAATGATTGAATGAAAATTGAAGCACTTCCTGGAAACTCCTCTCCTATTGTTCCTCTCAGCAGATCATTTCAGCAGCATTTTTTGTGGCTGCTCCCACCCTCATCAACTCACCTCCAGCCTTGGAAAGTATCCCTCTCTCCTGCCCCAAACACCTTAACTCCAGGTCCTAGCCCAAATTTTCACCTTCTCCCTATTTTTATTATTATTATTATTACCATTATTATTATTGTGTAGAAGAACTGGGGTGTAGAGCAGAGGTGCAGGGGGGTGACAGGGTTCACCAGAGACAGAGTGGGGAGCAGAACAGGCAGACTGACTGAAATACACTGCTGAGGGGAGCAGCGGGCGAGGCAGGAGAGGTCTGCTGCCACTTATGTGGGTTAGCTTCTGGCTGGGAATCAAACTCAGGTTGTAGAGGTGGGCCATTGTAGCAATAGCGCTGAGACTTAATTGCGAGGCCACCAGGAAGGTACCCTTTTCCCTTTAATGGCTTTTTCCCTCTACAAAAGTTTGAAAAGCCCACCCCTTTCCTTCTTTGATTCAAAATTCTTCACTCACATTTGTAATGGAACTATTGGATAGCTTCACTAAGTATCAGTGAAGGAGACCCAGAAAGGAGCTCAGAGTCTCCACCTCTCTCCTTCTCCAGTCACTTAGAACATAGCAGTAATCTGGGTCCCTCTATTAGAAGAGCCCAGGAGACCACCACCAATGACTTTCCAAAGAGCCAAACCCAGCAGCTTTCTTTTCATTTCATCTCACTGACCCTCTTGACCAATCACACTCTTTCCTCTGCAAGTTCTGTTTCTTTGGCTCCCATGACAGACTTCTCTCCTCTTTCTCCTCTGACTAGCCCTTTAGTTCTTTCCTGACTCCTTTGCTATCTCCTCTTCCTCTGCCTTAAACTGATGATTACCAGGGTTCTGTTTTGACCTCTTCAGAATATGCTAGAGACTATCTTGGATAACGATACTCACACGGTTTTAACATTCACCAATAAAATGGCATACATCTGGGTCATTAATCCAGACTGCCCTCCTGAACAAACAGCGAATATCTTCTTGGATGTTCCCAGAATATCTTAGACTAGCATATCCAAACGACACCTCAGCTAGAAATCTGGGGGTCATTCTCTCCTTCACTTCTGCACCAAATTGATGACCAAGTCTTGCCATGCCTGCCTGTCCCTTCAACTCCTTATCTTGGTTTGGATCTTCATTATCTCTGACCAAGAGAGCCACAGTAGCCCTTCCTGTTTACCTGCTTGCCTCTGGTCTCACTACCCCCTCCAATCCTCACTTAATTCAGACTTAAGTTTTCTGGAATGCCAGCCAATCCTCCACATTCCTCTTCTTTAATAGCATTCCACTGCCACTGTGCACTGTGACGTTTGGATGTCACAATGTAAGCGATCCCCCAGGAACCAGACTCTGGTTCCTTCCTCCAGTATAGTTCTTCTTTGCAACCCTCCTTCCTCCGTTCTTTTTCTCCTGCCTCCCATTCCCCAGAAACACCTGCTCATCTTAGAAAGAACAATGCTGATGAAGTAGAATTGGTCACATAAGTCTTCTGCTCCTTCACCATGCCAGGATACCTCATATATTTTACTCTGTAGCAACTTAAAAAAAGGCCTATATTTTATCTGTCCATCTCTATATCCAGGGATGTGGAAATTGCTCAGTAAATGTTGACTGAATACAGGAATAGAGCAGAATAAAGCTACTGCTTGGAGCCACAGAGGTTATGACATTAGAGATTATGCCCAGGGTTCAAACGTGGAGCCACTTCTAGGAAAAGAGAGCTGACCGAGGATGAGCATCTTCCCAATGCCAGGCACTGCTCTGTGCTTTTAAAATATGGTTTTTATTCTAAGTCTTTGGTTCAGCCCATTTTATGGCTAGGATCACAGAGATTCAGGATAAGTAACTTGTCCAAAGACACAAGTTAATAGATGGCAGAGGTAGGACTCAAAACCAGTCTTCTGGACTCCATAACCTGTGTTCTGATTTATCTACTTGGGGTTCCTGTCCAAAACCTGTCCTGCCTAGCACACCAGCTTTTCAACTCAGACATAGCCAGTTTCTCATCTGGCTTTACATAGTCCTGACTCCACAGCCTTCCTTATCCTGCCTGGACTCTAAGGTCAGGCCAGAGGGGCCTGAGTGAAGGTCAGAATTCAAACACTCTATGTCTGATTCCACAGTCCTTGCTCTTTCCAGAGTCATCATAAAAGAAGCCCATATGCAGCGTCCACTGACTATCTCCCCCAAGCCCCTAAGAAGCCCTAACAGTCACAACTGTTTGCCAAGGAGAGGGATTTTAATAACTTCCCTCAGATCTGAGGAAGAAAATCTGCTCTCTAGTTTCACAGAGGACTCCTACAGAAGCCCCAGTCCAGAGCTCCTGCAGCAGAAGTGGCTGAGGTTAGATTTAGGGGAACATCATAATGAATGAGAAGGATGAAAGCTTGAAAGGAAGAGGGAGGCTTCTGGTCTCTCACTACGTTGGGCATTAATCAGGGCAGAGGCCAAATTTAAAACTCACAGGTGATGCTCATTTGTACAGAATCCTCCCTGTCCAGCGGGCTGAGCTGCTCAACCCGCCCTTGAGGCACAGGGGATGGGAGTCCAGGTTGAGCAACTGAGTAGCTGAATGCGGAAGGAAGAGGTGAGGGAAGGAGAATGGGCGGGAAGGAAGAAGGTGGGGAGAAAGGAAGGGAGGAAGGGAAAGAGGGAGCAGGGCAAGGGCAGTGTGCACGCGTCTCCTGGGAAATGCCGCCCCAGCCCCGCCCCCACCTGGAGGTGATTGTGATGTCACACGTGGAACCTCCAGAATTCTTGCCCTCAGAGTGATGGAACCTTCTGCTCCAGCCCAGGTGACTGGGTGGGCACTGGACCATGGGGTCCAGTCAGGCCCCGAACTGCTTTGGGAGCGGCCCGGCCTCCTACTGTCCCCCATCCTCCCCCAACCCTCTGCGGCACAACACAGCCTTGCAGCCCTAAAACCTGTTGTTTGCGGCTCTGGCCGAACCCGCAAACGATTCGCCAAGTCTGAGAACCCCAGTCCTCAATCATTGGTCCACGGCTCGAGGTGAGCCCGCCCCCAAGCCTTTAACTCCGCCCAGCCAGCACTTGGCCCCGCCTCCGTCGGGCGCTCTTGGGTTCTACACACTCCGGGATCCTCAAAGCCAGACCCCGTGCCACGCCCCCAGCCCGAAGCCCACCCCTCAAACTGCCCGACCCCTCCTTACCAAGGCTGCTCTCATCCCAACTGCTGTCATCGTCCTCAGTCTTTTCCTTAGTCCACCTTTCGATCCTCAGTGTCGTCCTGACCCACATCGCTCAGCCCAGTTTTCGTCCAACTAAGACTCTTCCTCATAGAAGTCTAACACTGAACCTCAACTTGGCCAAGTCAGCTGTAGACCCCAATCTCAGCTTGACCCCAGTTCAGTCCTTAACTCCGCCTCATGCTTGCCCAATCCCTCCCCCACTTCTCCCTCCCCCAGCTCTAGACTGCGTAGTCTTCTCAACCCAAATCTAAGTTTCAGTCTCACTCTTCGTCGGGGGCCTCCCAGCTTCCTCCAGGCCACTCTCTGTCCCACCTTTAACTTTAGTACCACCCCTTTTATCTCACGCCTAATCTTAGCTAGGCGGTCCCATTCCTAGTTCCTTTCCAGACCTACTCCCAGCTCTTAGTCCTACCCCCGCGCCCCCAGCCCCGCCCCCAGCCCCGTTCTTAGCCCCGCCCCAACCATTCACACTTCTGCCCCGCTCCGCGCCCCTCGCAACCCTTCCGAACCTAGCCGTGGCCCCTAGCCCCGCCCCCAATCTACACTCGAGTCCCCGCCAGCTGGAGAAGGGAAAACAGAAGGCGAAGTGTCCGGAAAAGCCAACCCTTCCAGAACAGAGGGACTGGATAAGAGTGGCATGGAAAGGACAGAGCACTTGCTTCTGGGAGCCAGGCCATGTGATCTAATCTTGGACCTCCATGACCTCCCAGGATAATACCAGACCACATGTGTCCCTCCATTGTTCCGAGATGCTTCCTATAGCACTGAGCTACAATCTATCGTTGTAGGACAGATGTCAACAGTGGCCAAGTTCTTGGTCACTCTGTTCCAAATAGTAGCTATATAAATTATATAAATTAAGATTTACTTAGTGTGAGTTAGTGTTTTATCTTATCATCCATGACAACTCATCAGTGTATTTTATAGATGAGGAAACAGAGGCACAGAAGATGAATGATCTGCCTTGGTATCCCAGGATGAACAGTAAGAATTCAAACACAGATCCTCTTAATTCAGAACACATCTTTTTTTCTTTGTAGAGGGAAAATATTTTACTTCTTACTCAATTTAGTTCTTCATTCAATCATGTTTTAAAATGTAAAAAGATACAACTCAATTTTATGTTTACATCACTAATATGGTTTGATGTTAATACCACCTCTGGTAAAAGCTTGGTTCATGCCTGAGCCTTTCGATTAGCCCAAAAAGCATCCAAAATTCAGTCATTTCTCAATATATTACCCACAGAGAAGTATACTTCAAGGCAGAGAAAAGTTAAAAAAAAAAAGAAAAAAGAAAAAACACCCAATGATAGAAATTTGATGAAGGGACCAAAGGGCTTTCAAAGTCAATATTCAGATGGGAGCATCCAGTGCAGCCTCCCATCCCACCCCCAAAAAAAGGTCCCCGAGCTGCAAGCCTGTCTGGCCCTACCCAGGGTCAGAATTCCAGCTGGAGGCTCCACTCCCAAGACAAGAAAATAGCTCTGCCCATTCTACATCCCACATCTCCAACAAAGGACTCCAGCCCCCAAACTGCTAATAATATATTTTAATGCATAAGGCACAGTGTGAGGCTGGATTCATTAAGTATCCTCACACTCAAAGAGCCTCCTCACTGAAGGGCACCTTGGAGGAGGGGGGCATCCAGTCTTTGGCAGGGCATCTGGGAGCAAGAAGTGACTAGCATGGTCCTGCGACTCCTCTGGGGTACTGCCACAAGGGGTAGCTCTTTGGTCTGGAAAAAGACTCAGTGCAAATGTCCATGGGTTGAGCTCTGGGGAAGTCAAGGCAGCTCAGTGGCCCAGGGCCGGGGAGTCTCTGGACAGTCCTCTCAGGCCTCACGGGCAACACGTGGGTTTCTTCTTGTTGGCAGTTAAATAGAGGTTGCTGTCATCACTGTTGATGCCTGAAAGAGGGTGGGAAACATGTGAAGGGGGACTGGAGGTTCCCTGGGCTCTCTGCTACTCTCATCCACATGGGCACTCACGGACAACATCTCCAATGCGCCGGGCCCCCGACTTCTCCAGCTCAGCCAGCACATTGGCCTCAAAGGTCAGTGCTGCCACACGGAAGAAGAACTCCCGGACATTTTCACCTAGCACAGAGAGCAAACGGGTGCTGGAGCAGTGTCAGGCCAGGGGTCACTGCACACAGCTGGGGTACTGCAGTGGGAGGCTATGTAGGCAGGAATGCCACAGCAGAAGGCCTGACTCACCAGTGAGAGATGAGACTGCCCAGTACTCAGCCTTCATCTCTTGGGCCACTTTGAGTGCATCTTTCTCCATTAGCACATACTGAGCGGGAGTCTGAGGGAAAGTCAGAGTCAGGTTGGAGGGGGGAGCGGCTCCCCTCACCCAGTTGCAAGTCTCCCTCTGCACACTCACACTCAGGTCCTTCTTGGAACCCACAAGGAAGAGAAGCACGCTGGAAGGGTCGTTCTCCTTGAGCGCGTCAGCTAGCCACTGCCTGTCACAGACGGGGACAGTGAGAGATTAGTGAGCTGGACAGCTGCTCCTACTCTTACTCATTTGCCCAAATATCCTCTCTCTGTTACTGGGTGTATTCTTCTCTCCTCCCATGCCCCTGACAACCCCTTTTTTCTGAGCCCTCTTTCTCAGAGCACCCACTATATTTTAGCATCCCCACATACTTGGTATGTTCCAGGGAGGCCACATCATTCAGGTTGAAGACAATAATGATGGCTGGAAGAAGGCAGAAAAAAAACCCAAGGTGACTTTACTATCTCATTTCAGGAACACCCACCTACTTATAAACCCAGCCTCTCACCTTGAGCGCCTCGGTAGTAGGTGGATGCAATGCATTTGAACCTCTCCTGTCCAGCAGTATCCCAGCTGGGAGGAAGGAGTGGTGAAACATAGGTGTGGGGGTGGGGGAGCAGCAAGGTGGGGTATAGGTGCTGGGAGAAGAGAAGGCTGGAGGGGTGGAGGAAGCACTCACAGTTGCAGACTGAAGGGGATACCCAACACCTCAAATCGTTCCATCTCAAAGTCCACTCCGATGGTGGCCTTATAATTCTTATCAAAGGTATCTTTGCAGAACCTGAGGGTGTTATCGGATGCTCTCACCCTGAGCCCCATCCAGCTGGCTAGGCATGTCCCACCCTGTCCAGCCCAACAACCAGCTCAGTTCCAGCACCTTCTTACCTATTAATGAGACAAGTCTTCCCCACCGACAGGTCCCCTACCACAATGACCTTGGAGATCTTAAATCTGCTAGACACAAAAACAGACAAGGGAGTGGGCACTTTCACTCTTCAGAGTCCGTGCGCGCGCGCGTGCTCAGAAAAGCAGTTGCACCTAAGCTGAGGTTACCATAGACACCAGGCTTCCCAGCAGCTTGGGAAGGAGTGTATTGTCCTTCAGTGTCAGAAAGACATGAATTTGAATTCCAGTACTCATGCTTACTAGCTGTGTTACTCTGGACAAGTTATTTAGCCTCTCAGAGCCTCAGTTTGAAGATTTGCTAAGTGTAGGTTTAGTATATATTGGGTTGTTAGGAAAGTTTTATGAAAGAAATGTCTTATATTCTGAGACATATCCCTCCCGCCACATCTATTTTAACATCTCTCAAATGAGGATACATCTTTTTTTTTTAAAGATTTATTTTATTTATGCATACAAGAACTGGGGTGTAGGTCAGAGGTCCGAGGGGTGAGAGGATTCACCAAAGACAGGGTGGGGAGCAGAATAGGCAGAGTAATAGAAATACAATGCTGAGGGGATCAGCGGGAGAGAAAGGAGGCCTGCTGCGCCATGTGGGTTTGCTTCCTGGCTGGAGATTGAACTCATGCTGCAGTGGCTGCTGATAGCTTAATAGTGCTGATTTTAACCCCTGCACCACCAAGGAGGCCCCTACATCTTAAAGAGATAGTGTTGGGCCTCCCTGGTGGCACAAAGGTTAAGTTTCAGCACTATGAAGCTTGGCTGCCACTGTAGCATGAGTTCGATTCCCAGTCAGGGAGCGACCCACACGTCGCAGCAGACCTCTCCTGTCTCCCCTCCTGCTCCCCACCCAGCAGTGTATTTCTATCACTCTGCCTGTTCTGCTCCCCATTCTGTCTCTGGTGAATCCGCTCACCTCCCACACCTCTGGCCTACACCTAGGCTCCTGTATACGTAATTAAATCTTAAAAAAAAAAAAAAAAAGAGGGCCTCGTGGTGGCACAGCGGTTAAGCGTTGCACTGTGGAGCTGTCGGCAGTGGTGACCCAAGTTCGATGCCCAGCCGGGGAGATTGCCACATGGCATGGCAGACCTCTCCTGCCTGGCCTACTGCTCCCCTCAGCAGTGTATTTCTGTTGCTCTGCCTGTTCTGCTCCCCACTCTGTCTCTGGTGAACCCTCTTGCCGCCCCATGCCTCTGGCTTGTACCCCAGCTTGTATGTATAAATAAATAAATCTTTTTAAAAATAATAAAATAAAAGCTATATTAAAAATAATAATAAAATAAAAAATAAAAAAAGAGAAATGGTGTTTTCCATGTAATAAAGAATCTTAATAATAACCAACACACAGTAAATGTTCAAGTAATAATGGCAATGGTTATCAATACTATCCTTTTTTATCCACAAAGGGACTTGGCCCTGTAGGCACAATCTAGGGTTCATATAGATGGTAGGCGGAAAGCAGAGCTGGTGACCCCTTCTCATGTTGGACAACTTCTCTTGTGTCAAGAATCCAACTGCCACCTTTCTACCCCACCCCACCTTGCAGCGCTCACCACAACTTTGCAGGTAAGAAAGGGGAAAACACAGGGGCACAGAAAGCCACAGCTGGCAGAGGTTAAAAAGGAGCTCCAAGAAGGGTGCTTCTGTACCCTTGTTTTGATTAGAGGGTTTCCTGGGATTCCCTTTCTTTGTTATTGTCTCTAACTCACCCCACGGTGCCTGTCCGGTGCTCCAGGCAAGCGCAGGTGACCCGGGGGTGGTAGTCTTTGTGCACGTGCAAAGCGGCCTCCTTCCTCAGGCACTAAGAGGGAGGCAAGAGACTGGGACTCACCCACTCCCTTGGAGTCGCGCAGCCAAGCAGCCTGGGGCAGGGGTGCGTGGGGGAAGGGGACCACCCAAAGCGGCAGGCCTAGCTGGGAGGCAGGGCTGGGCCCTACCGCGGATTAAAGCCGCCTCCTCCCCGCCCACAGCCCACTGCTGCCAGAAACCCGACGTGGCCTTGGCGCCTACCTGGGGCAGCTCCGCCAGGACGCGGTCCCTCCGCACCGGCGCCAGAATGTTCATCTTGCCTGTGGCCTTGCGGAGCGCCCTGAGAAGGCGCGGAGGCCTGATCCGTCCCAGCGACTCGAGCCCGCGGAGACCCAACAATCACCCGCGACCGAGATGTCCCGACTATAACTCGAGGCCACGGGGAACCTGAGGGAGCCCGCGGCCTCGAAGACCCTACGGCCACCGCGGGCCACGGGGATGAGACTATCACCCGGGACCGGGGCGAACCCACAATCACCCGGGCCCGGGGCGCCCCGAAGACTACTCGAGGTCGAGGAGATCCCTCCCGCACCAAATGGGGGCGGGGGATCCCGTCCCGGGGTGTTCGGGTCCGCGCAGACCCTACAATAACGCGCGGCCGGATAGTTCCTACAATAACTCGGGGCCGCGGAGACCCGACGACAGCTCGAGGTTGTGGTGGCCCAACCATAACAGAGCGGCCCAGGGGCACGGAGCGGCCCGGCCACACGGGGTCAGTGTGGGCAGCGACGGCGCTGCAAGGCCAGCAGACTGCTGGAGAGGGCTAGGGGCCCAGTCAGATGCAGGGCCTCTTGTCCCACTGGGCTCTACTTCGGCGAGCCGAGCGCTGTAACATGATCCCCGGAAATTCCTGGAGAAGGGCCGCCCCCCACCCCACCCCCGCCCCTCTCCAGGCAGCTCCGGCCTCGCTGCTTGCCCCGGCCTCCCCCTCTCCTCCCTTCTGTGCTTGGGCTCCAGCTTGGGCTCCCAGACGCCTCGCATGGCATCAGTACCGCGCCCCCCTCCGCCCCCGCAGGCTGGAATCCTCCCAGATCTGGATTCCCAGGTCGCTATCCTCCACCCCTCTGTCGGGGCTGCACCTCCACAGAGACCCTTACCAAGCCGAATTGGTGATGGGGAATCGGTGATTGCTGCGCAGCATCTGGCTGCGCCAGGAACCAGCCGGGAGGGGAAAGGGGGAGAGAAGGGGCCCAAGAAGAGGCGGCGCTTTCCTCCTCAACTCCAGGCCCAGATCGTGACTCATAGATTCTGCCCCCGCTCGCCCTCTGGCCTGGGAGGTGGGGGGGTTGAGAGGAGTGGTGGTGGGAGAAGCATAGATGCCAGGTTCGGGACAGGGTCACCACTGAAGGGAGAGACATCCGACGTCTGTTATCTTTTCTTCCAAGGCTGCGGGATAGATGGGGGGAGGGGTATGAGGGGGCTGAAGATCAAGCTACCTCCTTCAGTGGAGGCAAAGAAGGGGTGGATGGTCCGGGAACTCCATCCTTTGGAGAGGTTACTGTTGCGAGAAAAGGGGACTCCCCTCGGGTATGGACGCTATCGTCTCTCTTCCTCCCAAGGACTTTTCCTTTTTGCAGTTCTGAGAAACAGAAAAGGGGGTAGCACGTAACAAATCCCACCGTCAAAGAGGAAATCGGGTTTCGAGAGGGAAGACAGAAAGGGCGAGGTGGACGGGGAGTAGCGAGACCTTCAGAGAACAAACCTTAGCTATTTAATAAACTTTGTATGTCAGGAACTGAATTTGAGAATGCAAAGATGACTGGGGCAAAGATGACTTAAAGGGAGGAGACTGAAATTATTCACAACTAGTGAATCCTGGAGAAGTAGGTGTGCTGCGTGTTCGGATTACTGGTAGTTTCCGCAAGAGCATTATAGGGAAAACGCATGAAACCAGTCACAGGTAAAGAAGAGCAGATGTGACCATTTCCTACCTTTCCTGACACTTTGCCCCTCCCCTCTACACGACTTTTTCTGCCACCAAATCACTGTTATTGATAAGCCACGTCTCCTCTCGGACCTCAGTTTTCACTGATACTGTCTGAGGAAATGAGCCCGACAAACTGCTCAGACGTTCGAGCACTTTGTTTGCTTCACTCTCCCTGAGTCAGTCTAGTTATATTAATTCCAGTTCGCAGTGTTACCGTTTCCCTGAACTGCAAGCCTGTTGTCTGAGACTGGAAATCGCTCAGACAGGAAGCACTTAGGACCAGACCAGAGAGCTGCAGGCAGCAGTACCGCCTGCTACAGCGAATAAACACGTGTCACCACGAAAACTACAACCCCCGAGAACCGTGAGTGTCTTAGGAGGCGGGATGCACTCCCGCTCGCGGAGTGAGTGAGTTTAACTACCATTCCCGGCAGCCGCCACGTTACACATGAGCCAATCAGCTTTCAGCACAAAACATCGCGAGGCTTAGGTGGGCCTTCACGCTATAAGCCCGTGAGAAAGGGCTTTGGAAACCCTTTTCAGGAAGATGGCGCCGAAAGGCAAGAAGGAAGGTGTGTGCTGAGCTAGGGGAGCAGGGCTGGCTGGCTTGGGATCCCCGCAGCGTGAACGAGCTGGGAGGATGGTTGCTGGCCTAAGCCCTGCGGTGTTTGCTCCGCGGAGTTGCTTTTCGCGTTTCGGTCACGCTGCGGCGCGCGTGGGCCTAACCGCATGGGCTGGGTGCCTGTGGAGGGGGTTGGGGAGGCCGGACGGCAGGCGCGGGGATAGTCTGGTAGCTGGCACTGGGAATTTAACACTTAAACAGACCGGAAGTACAGACAGGTCTTCAGATCTCTAAAGGCTTTGTGCCTATAACTTTATTTTCCTTTTTAAAATGAAGGCAGCACTATATACCTTTACCTTGTCGTGCATATGATGGAAAAATCTTAATCGCCTGAGACTTGTGTGATGTCTCCAAAGGAACCACTGATGCACGTGTGAAACAGGGCGCCCACTGCCGGTTTTCAGGCCGGAAATGATGGATTTCTGTATCCTGCATTCTAAATTTCTTTATTTCTCTAAGCTCCTGCCCCTCCCAAAGCCGAAGCTAAGGCAAAAGCTCTAAAGGCCAAGAAAGCAGTACTGAAAGGCGTCCACAGCCATAAGAAAAAGAAGATCCGCACTTCACCCACTTTTCGGAGGCCCAAGACATTGCGACTCCGAAGGCAACCCAAATATCCTCGGAAGAGCGCTCCCAGGAGAAACAAGTTAGTACAGCCCCAGGCTCTTGAAAAGGTTCTCTAGTTGGAGTGTAGGGTTGTTAAATTATCTGTTAAGAACAATATTGGCAGCAATTATTTTGACCAAACCAGTCACTGTCAAGGCTAATGGGTTAATTTTTGCTTCATATGTGGTCATTTTTATAGTTAACTTTCTTTAGGGGGGGGGGTATAACATGGGGCTTAGATGTTCTTTGTCTTAAGAGTATCAAACTAAGTTGATTCCTCATTGCACCTTTGCTATAGGGAAGTTGATGGTAAGGGATGGGTCTAGATTGATCAGGAGATTCTTTCAACTCTTGGACAGTTAAGGCCTGGCACCAGTGTGTGGGACTTTCATTCACTCAAATTTTTACATTCAAGGAACAGAGGGAAATTGGTAAAAGGTCAGGTTCTTGAATATTTAGGTATCACACTGGTAATAACTGACTTTAGGGGACCACTGATTAGAGCCATTGGTAGTAGTCACCAATGGGTTTCTGCTTCTCCTACCACTAACTGAGAAAAAGGCAATGGACAGTGAAGGAAAAGCACTCGACAGACTTAGTGCCCCCATTTGCACCTAGAATTTGGTGTGATTGAGACCTGACCTCTAGCTTCAGTGTCGGAAAGTAGTGTCTAGGTGAATAGAGCCACACTTCTTTAAATTGTAGGAAGAAAGCTATATTGTAGGTGTGTTCAAGCCGCTGGTTAGCCTGAGCTGTAGATAAAAAGTTGCTCACATGAGTTAACAGGGCCTCGAGCCAGCTTGAGCAACCCAAGGCAAGCGGAAAGAAATAGCCAACTCCATAGTAAAATGACAGTCTTTGCAACCTTAGCCTGGGTTTCAGGTTTCCACTGTCTAGCTTTGTGCTCGTGGAGTAAATTCAAGCTTCTTCCAGAAATAGGCTCTTCCAAAAGGTTGAGGTAAAATAAAAATGGATAAATTTGGAACTCAAGGATGACTGAATCACTTAAGGGATAAATGCTCTTCAAATGAACATGCCCCAAGCATAAGGGTTCAGCCCCCAGACTGAGACTCCAGGTCCTTAGTTTCAAGGTGCAGGTGATGACACTGTTCAGCGACCAAAGTCTGACACTAAAATGATTTGCTACTTAATTGTCTGATGCACCTGGACCTTAAGCTCCAAAAGAGGGCCCATTTTTGTTTTACTGGGCCAAGGCCAGTTGACCCCAATTTGCCTCTCCCCTAGGCTTGACCACTATGCCATCATCAAGTTCCCTCTTACCACTGAGTCAGCCATGAAGAAAATAGAAGACAACAACACACTTGTGTTCATTGTGGATGTCAAGGCCAACAAGCACCAGATCAAGCAGGCTGTGAAGAAGCTCTATGACATTGATGTGGCCAAGGTCAATACCCTGATCAGGTGAGTGGGGCCCCTTGGGATGGAGAGGAGACTGGGGCCTTGGGAGGTAGGAACCCTAAATGATACAAAATTAATTCCTTAATGCTGCTTTTGGTGTCAGAAGTAGGTATCGCAGTGTACAAGTCTTGCGAGAAGAGCAGCCCCTGCTTTAATTACATTTCTTTGTATTAAGTAGACTTCTGAGGAAACATGGGTTGTCCTACCTAGGGGACTTGATTTACTTGGGGTGGTGCTTATGTTCTTGATTGCTTCCTCTAGATTGAGGCAGGCCCTGAAATAAAATAAAAATTATCTCAGACTATCTGGACTTAAGTTTCAAAGTGCCCTATGGTATTTCCTATGAGAACTTATTGTGGGTAAATAGCTTCCATACTCCCCTCTGTGCGCAAATGATAGAAAAATCACTATTTGGAAAAGAATGACATGAACAAAGGAACCACTGCTGTGCAGTAAGATGGGAGAAAGGACTTGGGGGCAGTGAGGACAGCAGTGACTAAGGCTTCCTTCTCCCTAGGCCTGATGGAGAGAAGAAGGCTTATGTTCGACTGGCTCCTGACTACGATGCTTTGGATGTTGCCAACAAAGTAAGCTTCCTCTGCTAGGAGTTTCTTAACCCTTGGCCCCTGGGTGTAAATGATATGCTTGTAGTGACCAAAGCCTGACTTGCTGATTAGTCTTAACTCACTGATTGCACCCTAGTTAATAAGCACTACCTACCATGTATCTAATTTTTGCTTTTTAACAAAAATTATTATTCCAGCTCAATAGTCACATTTTAAGCTCCCAGTAACTAAGCTCCCTTTTGTTTTTCAGATTGGGATCATCTAAACCGACTCCAGCTGGCTAATTCTAAATATAATTTTTTTCACCACATATATGCTTCTTGTTTTTATGTCAATTTCTGCTTGGGCTGGTGGGAGACCATACTGTGAGGCTTTACATGCTTAAACAACAGGGCTTAGGCAAGACTTTTGGTCTGCTTACCCAGTTGGAGTACTCATCCCTAGCATCTCACCATACTTGTTACGGAGCTTGGATAGCAGAGATAATTGTGACCCAGACTAGACTTTTAGTTGTAGAACATGCCTTCAACATACCAATACCAGTTTTCATTAGCATCTATTACAGGGCAGTGTGGGTTGGCTGGTTTTCTGGAAGCACCTTGTCTCCCCACACCCACCTACCATGTCCAACCGGTCCGTCTGCTTCCCGCAGCCCTTGCCCAAGAAAGGACAAGGACTTCAGAGGAATGCTTTCATTAGTGTTTTCAATTGTGGGTGCAGGCTTGAAAGATGGAGAGGATGCCCCAGGTGTGGGCCAAGTCTCAGTGAGAGAGGCTGTCCCTTCCGCTGTTTGCTGTCCTTGCCAAGTCCTGTTTCAGGCTCTGTGCCCCTCACTCAGTTAAGAATTTGTCTTTGTGTTGCCGGCCGGAGACACGCTCAGGGCAGAAGTCCGAGCGGAGGAGGCGGGAAAAGTAGATGAGGATCATGACATCCAGCATTAACAGGATACTCAGCAGAAAGGTGCCCAGGGTCCTCTGGCCAGTATAACGCAGGAAGAAGTGAGTGAGGTAGGCCTGAGGGGCCAGCCGGAAAAGAAAGTACATGACCAAGTTGACATACTTGTTGACCCGGTAGATGAGGAGATCCTGGGCATTGTTGATCTTCATCATCATGCGAATGGTAAGGAAGATGTTGCTCACCTCCACCAGTAGTGTGAGGACACCCCCACCAACAAAGCGGCTATAAAATATGCCTGAAAAGAATGCACCCATGGCCTTGAAAGCAAGGGAGAGAAAACAGGTTACAAAACTCAAATGCCAAAACTTCTAGAGGTTAGTGGAAGTGTCAAAGCTACCAGATAGAAGACCAGAAAGTCCTCCCTTGTTTCCTAATAAGATATATTTCAACACCTTTAAATTAATATTTTTTTTTTTTAATGCACTGCTGAGGGGAGCAGCGGGCAAGGCAGGAGAGGTCCACCGCACATGTGGGATTCTCCCTGGCCGGGCGTCGAACTCGCACCGCACGCTCCACAGCGCAGCAGTCAACCACTGCGCCACCAGGGAGGCTCAACACCTTTAAATTTTAATCCCTGCCCACTCTATTTGAAGCATACTGAGTGAGGCCCTGGATTAGGGTGCCTCAGTCAACTAAGGGCACAGAGTGCCATCTCAGCACCCTAGTATGAGATGTAGAACTGGACAGGACTGGGGTTAAGAAAAGACAGTCCTCCCCCTATAAGTTTGAGGAAGACAGTCTGGGTGGCTAGCCCCAAGCCTATACCACATCCCCTGCTGCTCACCATGACGTGATGGACCAGGTATTCCCAAGAAGCTCGAGCCTGATGGCTAACCACGATGTCCACCGTGTCGTGGATGAAATACCCTAGTGGAGGAGGGTAAGGGGAAGAAGTCACGAGATGGGCTATACAGTAAGAACCAACCTAATGTTTCCTGGGCAAGACCTACCAGCGGAAAAGCAAACGAGCAAGTAGCCAGAAAGCGACCATGCCGTCTCAATCTCCACCAGCATCTCGGGGGACTGCCATACACTGGAAGGGAGGGAAGATGTCAGGATCTCGTCTCCGCTTCCGCAAGGACCCTCAACTCCCTCATCACCCTAGTCAGTCGGGAGGAGTCTGGGCTCGCGCTATTGGCTCGCTGGGGAGTGAGGAGGGGCTTGGCGGAAACCCAGGTGTCTCCGTTTCCCCAATGAGCTGCCCCTCTCCCGGGGCCGCTGCCGCTCCGGGTTGGACAGCATTCCAAACAGGGGATCAGGTGAGAGAGCCTGGCCTCAGCCGGCCCGCGAGTGATGAGCAAAGTGTAGAGGGCTCCCCTAACCACCTTCGCTCCCCCAGTCCTTCACTCACCACAGCAGCGCCCAGATCCCTGACACAATAGAATGGGCGAAGGAGACGAGCAGGTTGTGCCAGCGCCAGGTGCGCAGGGGGTCGGCGCGCACGTGCGCGGGCAGGGGCAGGCGACTGAGCGCGCGCCGGAGCGCCCGGAAGGTCAGCGTGGCGCCCAGGAGCAGCGGCAGGGCGGGGTGCAAGAGTGGGGGCATGCTGGCCCTCCCGGCCGTCTGTTTGTCCGCCCTCTAGGCGGCCTCCTGGGCTGTTCGGGGAACGGGGATCCCTCTCGGACCACTCCGCCCCGGACGCCTCTCCCGCCGACGCCAGCCTCACACAGTTTTCGCGGAGCCCTCTAGGCCCCTTCGCTCCTCCCGTCCCCTCCCCGCCGGCCTCTGCCCCCGCCCCTAGCCGCCCGCGCCCCGGCCCCGCCCCGGTCGCCAGCCCCCGCCTCTCCGGCGCCTCTGCAGCACCGAGGGCGCGAGCTCCATTTCCCGGGGGCCTCCCGGCCCCGCCTGGTTCCTGCGGATTTCGGGCGAAAAGGGTCTGTCCTGGGGGCGCCGCCGCCGAGACGCCCCTCGCTGGCGCCTCCCGACTGCCGACGGAGTACCGCCTCTCACGCTTGGTCTCATTAACCCGCGTCCCCACATTCTCCCGGGCCAACGGCTCCCCAGCCTGGGCGGGTACTCCGAGAACTCACTCTCCGCCCTCAACTCCTTTCTGGTCAGAGCTGGGCAGGACCAGTCACACACCCACGTCCTTTTAGCCGGGCCGGGTGGGGGTATCGGAGCCCGCCTCGGACCCTGATCTCCGCCTGGACACTGTCCATTGAACTTTAGCTCCGGGCCAGACGAGGACACCAGGACGTATTTACCTGCCTGTACCGTGCCCCACACGGGATCGGTGCCCAGAAACTGCTGACTAACCTCACCACCCTCATCCCTGCCCACTCTAGAGTTCCTGGGGCCAAGCGGTTGTCACAGTTCTCCCTCAGACAGTCCTAGTTCTCTTCTCCTGGCTCCCTGGAGACTGGGGCGGGGAAGACCGCTGATTTGCCGGGGCTGCTGGGGTGACCCTCATTCTTCAGGCCAGTAGCCTGGAGCAGTTTAAGTTCGCGGCCACTAGGTGTCAGCCTGTCCTCACCGTGGCACGGGATCTCCTCCCGCCTCCAAAGGAAAGCCGGTTACTTTCAGGGGAGCGTTAGTCCGACTCTGTAGACCGAGGAGGGGAAATGAGCAGGAGTAGGGGGTTGGGAGGACTGAGGAGGGGTGGGAAGTGAGAGTGTGCTAAGTGGCAAAGAAGGACGGTGGAGTGCCTAGGGAAATTGTCCTGCGAGTGGGAGAAGAGGCCAGAAGCCTGCGGCGCCAGCGACCCAAGGATCAAGCCGTTTGGATGTTTGCTCTGTCTCCCCTGAAGGCACCAAGGTTACATATTAACCCCTGTGGGGCTCCCGGGTCAACTAAGGCCCGATTGGTTTCTAGGTGAGAGCACGAGTGTCCCGGGTGAGCGGCTCCTCACCCTCCCCTCCCCCCCTCCCCTTAGCTCATAGGGCAGCTTTGAATGCCAGCCAACTCGGGCCTGAGCCAGCGACCTAGCTGAGCCAGGGCCCTCGAGGGGTCCTTCCAGCGGTCATTCCAAGTGGGCAGGTTTGGGTACTTTTCCAAGAGGCGGGAGGGGAGCAGAAGATAAACACCCCTTCCTTACCTTCCTCACCCTCTCAGAAAGAGGGACATAAATCATTAGCTAACCACCACCCTTCCCCCCTCCCCAACCACCTTAACAGCTTTTTTGGCGCTCGTATAGAGCAGGAGGCGCCAGGGACAAGACTGGAGTTAAACTGACTTCTGGTAGAGACTATAGACAATCCTACAAACCAGCACCCTACCTCTGGGCAGAAGCCTTGAATTCCTATCAGACAAACGGCTGTCAGTCCTCGCCCTGGCGCTTTCAGATAGTGGTCTATTTCCCGCTCATCTTCCCCCAAGGAGGTTCTCCCTAGTTGAACACTGAAGGCAGATTACCCTGCAGCAGTGTCGTGTGTGCAAGACACACGTGGGTCGTTCAGAGTGTTGACGAGCGCAGTGCTCACTGTCTGACAGTCGGGAGACCGGGTCACGTCCTTTTCCGGTGAATCAACTTGCACAGATCGGGGTTTCCCCGGTCCCTCCCTAGGCAAACACGAAACTAACCTTGCTCCCGCCCCACAGATAAAGCGCTCAGACACTGAGTTCAATTTTGGTAGTGGTGATCACTACGTGCCAATGAGAATCTGCTATCTCCTACCTACATCGCGTCATCAGTGGGCGAAAAGGGGGGCCGAGAGCAATGGGTTTCACTTCCCACCCTCGCTTGGGTGCGTGGCGCGCCGCCCCCCCCCAGTCTACGGAGGCTTTTCGAAGAACCGGAGCGGCCACACGTGTGGGAAGTAACTGGTATTGTGCTATCCATTGCGGAGAGAGCCAAGAATGGCATATCCCCCTATTCCTTGGACCCCCTCTGAAGAAGCCACGGCGGGTCAGGGCTGCAGGGGCGGTAGAAACCAGCGGAGACAGACGCCAGCCGGTGTACCCACACCTCGTCCCACTTGCTCCGCCCCGCGGACACCGCGCCGGGCAGGGGCGTGGCTCCGGGTGGGCGGGTCTGCGCACGCGCCGCTTTTGGCTGTAGGGGGTTCCGGACATGTGACTCTGAGAAACGAAATGGAGAAGTACGAGCGAATTCGAGTGGTGGGCAGAGGTGCCTTCGGGTGAGCCAGGGTTCTGGGGGGGGGGGAACTGCTCGG
>PVIJ01005740.1:0-11873 GCA_004024925.1 Scalopus aquaticus | reverse complement strand
CTGACTCATTCATTGAGCAAATACTGCGCGCCAACTATTATATATAGTCAGTCTCTCCGCACTGGGTGTACAGTTAAGAACCCAAAAAGGCGTGGTCCTTTCACTCTCGGGGTGTACAGACTATTGGAATATTATACAATAAATAAGACACTGTTAAAACAGTTATAACAATCTGCAAAAATAGAATACAATACCAGGGAGCACTTATTTGCGGTGGTCGAGGAAAATTTCTCTGAGAGGTGAAATTGAAACTCAAAGCTTGTGGAATGAGGACCAGCAGTCTGAAGGTGAAGGCAGAGGAAACAAGATATGCGGAGGGAAAGAATTCAGAGTATTCAAGGGAACTGAGAAAAAGACTAGTGGAGTTGGAATGTAGTGGGCAAGAATGGCATTTAATTGTGAAGGAGGGTGGGGACCAGATTATGGCTTTATAGGTTGAAGTAAAGGGGTTGAATTATTTGTAGTGTAAGGGAAAGAGGCTGAAGGAGAGGAATCATCTTGATATGCATTTTATTTTTTTTAAAGATTTACTTATTTATGCATACAAGCTGGGGTGTAGGCCATAGGTGTGGGGTGGTGAGAGGACTCACCAGAGACAGAGTGGGGAGCAGAATAGGCAGATCCACTGAAATATACTGCTGAGGGGAGCAGCGGGCGAGGCAGGAGAGGTCTGCTGCGCCGTGTGGGACTCTCCCTGGCCAGGCATCGAACTGGCACCACAGATGCCAACAGCTCCACAACACTGTGCTTAACCCATTGTGCCACCAGAGAAGCCCATTGATCTGCATTTTAAAAATGCCAGAGTGCTGGCTGCTGTGTGGAATTTAGAATTGAGGCTGACCAGAGTGAAAGAGACTGTTTCAGAAGCTAGTGCAGCAAAGGACACGGGAAATATTCTGGCATGATTTTCAGACAACTGACTTTATTTTATATTTATTTATTTATTTATTTATTTTTTAAAGAATTATTTTTTATTTATACATACAAGCTGGGGTACAGGCCAGAGGCGCGTGGGGCAGCGAGAGGGTTCACCAGAGACAGAGTGGGGAGCAGAACAGGCGGATCTACTGAAATACACTGCTGAGGGGAGCAGCGGGCGAGGCAGGAGAGGTCTGCCGCACCATGTGGGATTCTCCCTGGCTGCGGACAGCTCCACAGCTCCACAGCGCAGTGCTTAACCACTGCACCACCGGGGAGGCCCTCAGGCGACTGACTTTAATAACTGAGGTGTCATTTACTGAGGGGAAAGAGACTGAGGAAGGAAAGGTTTCAGGCACAGGCATCAAGAATTTTATTTTCAATTTGCTAAAATTTCAGTTGCTTGCATGCCAATCAGGTAGAGATGCAAAGAAGGTAGATGGATATGTAAGTCTGGGGCTCACAGAGGTCTGAGCTGGAGATACAAATTTGAGACTTACATGATCATTTCAGAGTCTATTCATTCAGCAGATATGTATTGAGGTGCTGAATACTAGATTATGTATGTACTGGGGATAGAGTGGTGAACAAGAAAGAACAAGAACCCTACTTTTGTGGACACTCACCTCAGAGATGAAATACAACAATAATGTGAATAGCTCCCACTCACTGAGTATCATCAGTGTACCTGTTTCTGTATTACATGCCCTACATGCATTTTCTCATTTGATCTTAACAACCCTGTGAAGTCAATTCCATTTTCCATATAATGAAGTCACATAATCCCAGACTAGATAACTAGTGAGAGAAGGAGCCAAGATTTGAACCCAGTTAATTCCAGAGTCTGGAAACTTAGAGAAATGAAGATTGACTATCTCATTGTGTTTGTGGTGAAACTGAGTATCAAGATAGGTTAAGTGACTTGCCCAAAGTCTGGCAGACTTGTCATCAGTTCTCTTTCCTAAAATCAGTGTTCTGTGGACTAGTTAGATGACCTCTTGCTCTGGGTTCCCATTTCCCTCTTCTATGGAACATCTGGTCACCAGGTCTGCCCAGCCTGAGATGTAGCTGGAGCCTCAGTTGGTGCCCATCTTTGTATTGTGTCCCAGGATTGTGCACCTGTGTCTGCGCAAGGCTGATCAGAAACTGGTGATCATCAAACAGATCCCAGTGGAGCAGATGACCAAGGAAGAGCGGCAGGCAGCCCAAAATGAGTGCCAGGTCCTCAAGCTGCTTAACCACCCCAATGTCATTGAGTACTACGAGAACTTTCTGGAAGACAAGGCCCTCATGATTGCCATGGAATATGCGCCAGGTGGGCCAGCCTCTTTGCATTGCCGGATTTTTTTTTTTAAGATTTATACATTTTTATTTAAAGATTTATTTATTTATGCATACAAGCTGGGGTGTAGGCCAGAGGTTTGGGAGGGGAGGTGAGAAGATTCACCAGAGACAAAGTGGGGAGCAGAACAGGCAGATCTACTGAAATACACTGCTGACAGGAGCAGCGGGTGAGACGGGAGAGGTCTGCTGCTCCATATGGGAAGCTTCCTGGCCAGGTATCGAACTCATGCTGCAGTGGCTCTGATAGCTATGAAGATAGCTTCATGGTGTTGTGACTCAACCCATTGCGCCACCAGGGAGGGCCAAGATTTATACATTTAGAGGCATCCGTGGTGGCACAAGGGGTTAAGTCAGCACTATGAAGCTATCCGTAGCCACTAGAAGATTCATGTATTTATTACATAGAAGCACTGGGGTATAACCCAGAGGTGCAGGTGGGGGGCAGGTTAAGAGAATTCACCAGAGACAGGGGAGCAGAACAGGTGGATCTACTGAAACACATTGCTAAGGGAGGCAGCAAGTGAAACAGGAGAGGTCTGCTGCGCCATATGTGGGTCAGCTCCCTGGCCTGGGATGGAACTCAGGCTGTTGTGGTAATAGCTCTGAGACTTAACCCCTACACCACCAGGGAGGCCCTGGCCTGATTCTTAAGGGCCTCTCACCTCTGGGATACAGATCAGTGGACTTCCTTCCTTGGAATGGGCTTGGATGAGGCTCAGATGCAGAGTTCTGACCCCAATTTTGTCACACTTGCAGGCTCTTGTCTTCTCTGGACCTTCAGTTTTATAAAAGGAGGGTGGTTGTTCCAGGCAGGATTCTGACTTGTCCCTTGTGGCTGCAGGGGGCACTCTAGCTGAGCTCATCCAAAAGCGCTGTAATTCCCTGCTGGAGGAGGAGACCATCCTGCACTTCTTTGTGCAGATCCTGCTTGCTCTGCATCACGTGCACACCCACCTCATCCTGCACCGAGACCTCAAGACCCAAAACATTCTTCTTGATAAACACCGAATGGTTGTCAAGATTGGTGACTTTGGCATCTCCAAGATCCTTAGCAGCAAGAGCAAGGCCTACACGGTGCATGGGCATGAAGGGGATGGAGGGGATCTCAAGGGTGCCAGAGATTTTGAAGGCCAAGGTCCACTCTGTATCTCTATTTTCACATCACACACACACACACACACACACACACACACACACACACACACACACACACACACACCCATAGTCCCTTAGCCTCCCTGGCTGGGTGGTCCTGCAGGACAGAGTACCTTGACCTGCTCTGGGGAGAAGCAGCTGTCTTCACTTGGGCCGAGGGTAGAACCCTTGCTCTTCACTCCTTCGGGGTTATTATATCAGCATCCCTCCTGCAGGTGGTGGGTACGCCATGCTACATCTCCCCTGAACTGTGTGAGGGAAAGCCCTACAACCAGAAGAGTGACATCTGGGCCCTGGGTTGTGTCCTCTACGAGCTGGCTAGCCTCAAAAGAGCCTTTGAGGCTGCAGTGAGTATAAACACCCTCAAAGGACAACTGGGGATAACCAGGAAATCTCTGCACCTCCTTGATCCCACTACCTACCCTAGTCCTTGGTCCCAACTACTTTTCTCTTTTTCCTCTTGTGACTGAGTCATGTCTCCCTCATTAGACTGGTAGATTACTCCAGGGCAGGGCTATGGCTTTGTTCAGACAGTAGGTTTCTGAGAATGGGGTGGGGGTCCCCCCACTAAAGTGAGAGCTCATGAGGGCAGGTCTCCCTTATCAGATTATGTACTGTTATAAGGGCAAAATTTGATTTTCCCCAACAACCTGGAATTTCTGAGAACATAGCTGCTGCTCCCCTGTGAGACTAGGGGGTTCTTGAAAGTAGAATTTAGCTTGCCTGTCATCCTGGGACTCCCCTTGTGAGTCTGAAGACCCCAAAGTGCAGAGGTAACCCCTATAACCACCCCCTCAGACAAGTGAGTGGGTGTGCTGCCACCTAAGAAACCGACCTGAGGTTTTGACCATCCCCACAACTTGGTGCCTTCACAGAACCTGCCAGCCTTGGTGCTGAAGATTATGAGTGGCACCTTTGCACCCATCTCTGACCGGTACAGCCCTGAGCTGCGCCAGCTTGTCCTGAGTCTGCTCAGCCTGGAACCCACACAGAGGCCATCACTTAGTCACATCATGGCACAGCCCCTCTGCATCCGTGCCCTCCTCAACCTACACACAGACTTGGGCAGCGTCCGCATGCGAAGGCCGGTGCAGGGAGTAGGGGAGGGGTTCTGGGTGGCAGGAGGGAGCAGCCTGTCGGAGCACAGCTAAGCCTGGGGCAGAGGGACGCTCAAGGCAAGTCCTCCATTCCTGTATGTCAGAATGCTGGGGGAGGGTGGGTGTCTGTGAACTGAGGCCCCTATCTGTCCCCAGAGCAGAGAAGTCCCTGGCCACTGGGCCACCCATGGTCCCCGGCAGCACAGGGAACAGGATCACCAGTGTCCGCTGCAGGGGTGAGTCAGGGCAGGGCGCCAGGTCCCAGTGGACGCCATTCCATCCCCATCAGTCTAATGGGCCCGATGTGCTGTTCCTGCAGGCATCCCCCGGGGGCCTGTGCGCCCCGCCATCCCACCTCCGCTGTCATCGGTGTATACGTGGGGTGGTGGGCTCAGCACCCCACTGCGGCTGCCCATGCTCAACACAGAAGTAGTCCAGGTGGCAGCTGGACGCACTCAGAAGGCCGGCGTCACACGGTCTGGGCGCCTCATCTTGTGGGAGGTGAGCACCACGGTGCGGGGCTTCGACCAAGGGTGCAGTGGGGGTGCCAGCAAGGAAGGTGTGGGGTACTCAGGCCCCTGCTGGTTCCCTGCAGGCCCCGCCCCTAGGCGCAGGAGCTGGCACCCTCCTTCCAGGAGCTTTGGAGCAACAACAGCCCCAGTTTGTCTCCCGATTCCTGGAGGGCCAGTCTGGTGTGACCATCAAGCACGTGGCCTGTGGGGACCTCTTCACAGCTTGCCTGACCGGTGAGCCAGTCAGAGGTTACCCTGCGAACAGCTATGAGAAGGCACCCCCAGAGCAAATTCCCTCATTCCATGTTACTTGCAAACTGCTTAATTAATGCTTCTAATTTCTCCGTACTATGTACCTGGGGCTTTCCTTCCCCAGTCTCCTTTACTCTTCACAACAAGCCTGGGAGGTTGTCCTAGAAACCAAAGCTCAGATGCTAAGTCGCTTGTCCAGAGTCACACACTTGAAAGAAACCCCTGTCCTTTCCTATCCCTGTCACATTCTTCAGCCCTTACCTCGAACCCTAGATGGGACTGGCTTGCCTGAAAAACAGCCGAGGCTTTCTCACTTCCCTTTTCTCGCTACCCCTCCCCAGACCGAGGCATCATCATGACCTTTGGCAGTGGCAGCAACGGGTGCCTAGGCCACGGGAGCCTCAACGATATCAGCCAGGTGGGTGTCGTGTACCTTGGGAAGAGGAAGTCGGGAGCTGGCAAGAAGCCCACAACTGAGAGCTAATACCCAAGTTGGGGCCAGGGGGATCTCCAGCAGCCACAGGTCCCTCCAGCTTCCAGGCTGCACCTGTTCTGGGCGGATTCAGGGCAAGTACAGAAACCAGACTTCCCCAGTGGTTACAGTGTGGGTTGGGGGAGTTAAAGAGAGAGCTGCCTTAGGAGAATTTGTAATCTGCGACTTTGTCCCTACAGGGGATGCCAAGGCCAGGTGGCTAGTTCCAGGTCCCTTGCCCAAGGCTTCCCCTTGCTTCCTCTCTAGCCCACCATTGTAGAGGCCCTGCTGGGCTATGAGATGGTGCAGGTGGCCTGTGGGGCCTCTCATGTGCTGGCCCTGTCTACTGAGCGGGAACTGTTTGCCTGGGGCCGCGGAGATGGTGGTAAGCATGCTGCCCTTGTTCCAGCCTCTGGGCGTCCTCTCGCAGCACTCTCAGCCAGCCATACCCGTGTTCCACTATGGCCCATTTTTCTTGCCTTCTTCTCTCTAGTTCCATTCATTTGTTCACTTAGCAAGCCTTTATGCATAGCCACTATATTTGTCCACTCTGCTGGGTGCTGTGAAAAGAATGTCACTTCCTACTCTGCATATAATGACGGCGATTAGATTTCATTCATTCAATAGTGTTTCTTCTGGCCTTTTCCAGGTCAGGGATCAGGCTGGGCATTAAAACTAGAGATAATGGGGGCCTCCCTGGTGGCGCAGCGGTTGGGCGCTGCGCTGTGGCAGTGCGCGATGCGAGTTCGACGCCCAGCCAGGGAGAATCCCACATGGTGCGGCAGACCTCTCCTGCCTCGCCCACTGCTCCTCTCAGCAGTGTGTTTCTGATCTGCCTGTTCTGCTCCCCTCTCTGTCTCTGGTGAACCCTCTCGCCGCCCCACGCCTCTGGCCTGTACCCCAGCTTGTATGTATAAGTAATAATAATAAAAAAAAGGTACCAAAAAAACCCTAGAGATAATGGGCCTCCCTGGTGGTGCAGGGGTTAAAGTCTCAGCCACTGCGGCATGCGTTCAATCCCCAGCCAGGGAGCTGACCCACATGGTGCAGCAGACCTCCCCTGTCTCACCCGCTGTTCCCCTCAGCAGTGTATTTCAGCCTGTCCTGCTCCCCACTCTGTCTCTGGTGAATCCTCTCACCCCTGCACCTCTGGCCTATACCCCAGTTTTTCTATGTAACAACAACAAAAAAACTTTTCTCTTTGCAAAGCAGCAGCAGCAGCTCGTGCCTCTTTTTTCCCTTTCTCCTTTTCTTAATAAACCTTTTAAAATGTAAAAAAAAAAAAACACACAAGAAAACAGAAACTAGCAATAACTTAGATGGGGTTCTTGTCCTCTTGTAGGACTCAGTTTAGTCAGGGGAGGGAAGACAGCTCCAAGGTGATGGAGAACTGACTGCACAGGGGTTCCACACGTTCAGAGGTGTGGGAGTCCAAGGAATGGCCAGAGACACCGTCTGGGGGAGACAAAGGCGGCATCTGAACAGGTTCCTAAAGAAGGAGTAGGATTTTGACCAGCAAAGGGGCCAAGGACAGGCATTTCAGGCTTAAAAAATGATCTGCCCTCATGCTGTTTTACTTCCTTTCTGTGGTTGTTCTCATCCTGGCATCACCAACCCTAAATCTCAAATTAGCTCTGTCTTGGCTTCTCCTTGTAGGCCGGCTGGGACTGGGCACGAGGGAGTCCCACAGCTGTCCCCAGCAGGTATCCATGCCCTCAGGACAGGAAGCCCAGCGGGTTGTATGTGGCATTGACTCCTCCATGATCCTTACTGTGCCTGGCCAAGCCCTGGCCTGTGGGAGTAACAGGTAAATAGGAGTGCCCACATGACTAACCTGTCCCTCACTCTCCCTGGCTGCTAGTGCTCCATCTGTCACTCTGTACCTCCCACCAAGGACAGGAACTGAAGGGGGTTGAGGGTGCTGCTATGTTCAACCCAGTGTGGAATCTGCCCCCTTGGGCACTAGCTCCTGTCCAGACCAGCGGGGGCAGGGCAGCCTATACATACTGTGTCACTTGGACTTGACTTCTGGTTCCGCTTCAGGTTCAACAAGCTGGGCCTGGACCACCTCTCCCTGGGGAAGGAGCCTGTTCCCCTTCAGCAAGTGGAGGAGGCCTTAAGCTTCACACCTCTAGGTTCTGCACCCCTGGATCAGGAGCCCCTGCTGAGTGTGGACCTGGGTACGGCTCACTCAGCTGCTGTGACCGGTAAGTAGGACCTGAGTACAGGAGGCCAGAGGTCAACTCTCCTGGCCTCCTTGAGAGGCCAGTTGAGGTACCCCTTTCCTTGCTTTCCTTTCTCCTTCCCTATAGCCTCTGGTGACTGCTACACTTTTGGCAGCAATCAGCATGGACAGTTGGGCACCAATGCTCGCCGGGTCAGCCGGGCACCTTGTCAAGTCCAAGGTCTTCAGGGCATCAAGATAGCGATGGTAGCCTGTGGGGATGCCTTCACTGTAGCCATTGGGGCAGGTGATTAGTAGGCACTATTGGGGCAAAGAAGGGCATGGGCAGGTCTCTGGGCAATGAGGGATTATCACACGACTGCTGGACTCAGCAACCTCATATGTGGCCAGTATGATGGTCAGGGCGTGAGTTCCTTGCTAACCCCAAGAATCCCTCCTTGGGATTCTTTTTGGCAGAGGGCGAGGTGTACTCTTGGGGCAAAGGGGCCCGAGGTCGACTAGGAAGGAGGGATGAGGATGCTGGGCTCCCTCGGCCAGTGCAGCTGGATGAGACACACCCCTACACTGTGACTTCTGTGTCCTGTTGCCATGGAAACACTCTCCTGGCTGTAAGACGTAAGTATGATTTTTCCCTCCTCACCCACACAAGGGTTAACCCAGCCTGTCCTTGCTGACACTCCCATTCCCAGTGGTCATGGCCCAAATCACTAAAAGCATCTTCAGGTCCCAGATAAATGAAAGCAGAAGTTGTGGGGTAAAACTGAGTTTCCTGCCTGGTGGGAGGCAAGGGTGGGCAAGGGTGGGTGCTTTTTGGGCCCCCACTGTTCCCCAGGGTGCAAATGCATTCTTCTCCTACTCTAGAGTGAACCTCTGTTTCTGGCCTGGCAGGGTCTGGAGTCCGGGGCCCTGTGTGGGAGTGGAGCGAGGTGATGTTTGCTGGAGGCACTGCCCTCTGGGAAGTTGCACTTGTTTCTCTTTTGTACCCTCCAGCTGTCACAGATGAGTCAGTCCCCCCCGTGAGGCACCTGGATACCTCTGGACCGCTCTGAGACTGCTTCTCTGAATGTTCTTGAAAAGTACAAGTGCCTGCAGCTTAACTGTCCCCACAGGACCCCTGGATTGTCATTAGTGGGATGTTAAGAACCAGCAAAGTCCCTGTTCTGCTTTTGGCCCTGGACAACCTTCTATCTACTCTGTCCCCCCAGCACAGCTCATTTCTTGCCCCACCCCATCTTCTCTTAAATCAGTGTTTCCAGGATCTGGTCAGGCTAGAGTTGGAAGCCAGACTTAACCTTTGGAAGCAGGGTGGTCTCCAGCGCCTTGGAGGAAAAAGGCTGGAGGTGATTGTGGCAATACCCATACCCTGCCTCCTCCCCGCAGCCCAGTTAGAAAGTAAGTCTCTGGTGCCCACTGGGAGAGCCACTCAGTGTTGAGGAGCCAGGGCAAGCCAAGGCCTGCCTGGACTGGCCATTCTGGCTGCCTAGCCTCTCTGCATTGCCTGGGGCGGGGAGGTCCAAGGGCCCTGTCACCCGCCTCCACACCTGTACCCTGAAGCAAGGATTTGCACAATCTCTGAGGCCTCCCTTTCCCTGAGGGAGTGCATCAGCCCAGTCTGCAACATATTTTGGCAATGGGGATCCCTGCTGAAGGATGCCCCTCACCCCAACTCATTCCCAGCAAAACAGGTAGGAGGAAAGTGCAGCTGGACCAAACCAGTTTCACAGTTGACTGGGAAGTAGCGCCAATAAAAACATCAGCTGCCTGCCTAGAGTGTGGTCTCTTCAAGGGTGGGGGTGGTGGACCGACACCCAAGGGCTGGGCCAGGCCTGATCTCTGTTGCAGGGCCGCGGTCGAGGAAGGAATGTGGGCGCACCCTGAGGCTGGGGCCGAGGTTCCTTTGGCCCAGCGCCCAGCCCGGCCTCCCAGCCCCAGCCGTGCTCCCCGGATCTGGTTGCCAGGCTTCGGCTGCCTAGCACCTGGAAGCTGGAGCCCCAGGCCGCTGGGCGACAAGTGCCCCAGAGACTGGGGCTGTCGACTCTGGAGAAGCGAACCTTTGAGTTGCGGCTCAGCCCGGCCCCCGGGGCCCTCCGCCCCATCCGGCGTAAGGGCCTCCCCAGTTTGGGGACGAAGCGGAGCTACAGCCTCCCTTCCCAAGGGAACTGCGGAGTCCCCGCTCCGTGGCGGGGGCGAGCCTGGTCATGTGCAGCCCCCGAAGCCGTGAGCTCGAGGGGTGGGTGTGGAGGTCGGGACGGGAGGGCGCTAAGACCGCGCGGGCGCGGCTCCGCCCCCTCTTCCGGCGGGCGGGCTCTCGGGCCGGGCGCCGGTCTCGGCCGCCAGTCGGCGCCGCCCGGAGCCGGGAGCGCGGCCGGAGCGAGGCGCGGGCTGTGGGGCCGCCGCGTGCCCGGCCCCGCTCGCCCGTGCCCGCCCGCCATGCCCGGCTTCGACTACAAGTTCCTGGAGAAGCCCAAGCGGCGTCTGCTCTGCCCGCTGTGCGGAAAGCCCATGCGCGAGCCCGTGCAGGTCTCCACCTGCGGCCACCGCTTCTGCGACACCTGCCTGCAGGAGTTCCTCAGGTGAGGGCCGGGGGTGACGGGGGCCGGCGGCGGGGTCGGGGGCCGGCGGCGGGGTCGGGGCCCGAGGACCCCGCGCGGGGGGCGCCCAGGCCGGAGGCACGCCGCGCCTTTGTCTGTGCCGCGGTCCGTGACCTCAGGGGCGCCCACCCTGACGTCACGGGGCGACGGTGACGTCAGGCTGCTAGGGAGGCCCCCACGTACTAATCCATAGGGTCCTGGGTCCCACGGGCGCCCGCGCTGGGTCGAAAGAACTCGGTTTTTTCTCGCCGCGTGGAGGTGGGAAAAGACGCCCTTCCTGACCTGTGGCCGGCCCTTCCCCTCGCCTGAGAGCGAGCGCGGCCTCGGGCTTGAACTTTGACTCCTGTGGGGAGACGTGGACCAGCCCCCTGTCCCGCTCGGTGCCGGAGTTTTCACCCTTGCTGCTTCCCGCACTGCGAGGACGGCAGCTATTGTTCTCCCATTTCACAGATGATGAAACACGAGATTGGGGAAAGGGCTGCGACTCTCTGGTGGTCACACAGTTACTTAAAGGCTTAACTGCGACGTGAGCCGGGCTGCTAGTACTCACCGTGGGGGGAGGGCTGTGACGCTGCCGATCTCCCGCCCGAAGCCTTTAGGAACCTTTAGGTGTCTCTCCCTCCCCCCGGGGGTCTCAGTACTGCAGGTGTTCTGGACATCGTTAGGGAGGTGGGGGGTTCGCACCCTGGGTGTTCCGAACGCCCCCTAGCCACTCAGGACCCAGGTCACCCTTTCACGCGGGGCTAGCCATTGAAATCAGGGCGCCCTGTGGTGTCTTGAATCTCCTGCCTATGCTGGGAACTGCTGGGCTGGTGGGAGGACTGCTCGGCCAGATGAGGGCCCCCTACTCTTGGGGAATTCGTGGCCCAAGAGCACTGGGGAAGGTTGGGTCCCCCTCTGTTTTCTCTCCACAGGCTGGCTGCTGAAGGGCTAGAGGGCACTGGCGGGGAGAGCACCTCGGGGCTCCTGTCCTCAGTGCTCCTTCTCTCCCTCTGTTGTCGGCAGCCCCTAGCCGGGCTGCCGGCGGAAATCTCAGCAGGCCCCTTTGTCTTCTGTTCCCTCACAGCCTGGGCTGGCTCCTGCCCTCACATAAGCTCTCGCAGGAGCTGCTGTGTTGCCCCCTCCTCCTTTTCCCTTTCCCTCCTCCCTCCTCCCTTCAGTGTACACACATACTCCCCTACAGACACACAGCCCATTGTCTTCTCTGCTGCCCTTCCCCAGCCCTCTGGTTTCCAGATGAGGCCAGCTGAGGCCTCCCCCACCACCCAGCTGACCCACCCTGACTGCCTGGGGGAAGAAGAGGGGGGCTGTCAGGCCCAGTTACTTGCGACTCCTCTGCCCCTCCCC
>PVIJ01005739.1:31880-100328 GCA_004024925.1 Scalopus aquaticus | reverse complement strand
TATTCTATCAGTAGTTTTTGAAGCACGAGTGATGTGATATTTCATTGAGGTTCTAACTTTCCTTTCCCTATTGACTAATGATGTTCAAATCATTTGCCTATTTTTAAATTGGGTTGTCTTTCAGTTATTGAGTTATGGATGGTCTTTATATATTCTGGGTACAGGTTCTATCAGAAATAAAATTTGTCAATATGTTCTCCCAGTCTGTGATTGTTCTTTTCACTTCCTTAATTGTGTCTTTTGAACCCCAAAACTTTAATTCAGCAATTTCATCTTTTATGGAGCATGATTTTGTTATCACACCACTAACTCTTTGTCCAACCCAAGGTCACAAAAATTTTCTCCCATGTGTTCCCCTAAAAGTTTTGTAGTATAGTTTAGCTTTTATGTTTAGGTCTCTGATAATTTATTCTTTAATGAGCAATATTTGAGTTTTGTGAAAATGCAGATAAAAGTTTGGTTCTTAAAGAAGTTTATAGTCTATTGGGAAGGCAAATGCACGTACAAAAGTACTTGTTGTGGCAGGGGTAGGTAGATTTTTTTTAATTAATTTTTTTTCTTACATCATTGTAGTCCTATAGTTCTCCCTCCACCATTTTACCTGTGAACCATCACCATATTCCCTTGTGTTCATCCCTCCCCTGACTTGCCCTCACTCTGGCCCCCTCCTTTGCTGTATGCCTCAGTTCTATGTTCAGCTTGTTAGTTTTGACTTTTGCTTGACCTCTTGTTTGGTTTCTCTATATTCCACATATAAATGAGACCGTCCAGTATTTATATTTTTCCTTTTGACTAATTTGTGCTAGCATAATCCCTTCCAGCTCCATCCACATTGCCACAAAGGTATGAGTTTGTCTTTTACATTGCTGAGTAATATTCCATAGCGGTAGGTAAATTATAGAGAAGGAGCACAGGAGCAGCAAGATCCAAATTTATTTTCAGGAATAAAGTTCTCTTCCAGAGAAGTTACTGTTGGCGCTAATACTCAGGGAGGAGTGGGCGATATCCAGGTAACATCTTGAGGGGAGGCTATCAGGCAGAAGTAAGAGAATATGCAAAGATACAGGTAGCTGGATGAGCAAAATCATTAAAAAGTCGGCAGTACAGTAGGGAATGGAGAATGATATGACTAGTTTAGTGAGTAGTCAATAACAAGCTCACAAAGAGCTTTGAAGGACATGAAAAAAAAGTTTAAATTTTGCCATCTAGCCTTTGAAAAATTTGCACAGGTGAGCAAGAAATTAGATTGTCGATGGAAAAAAATAATTTTGGTGACAGTGTAGATAGTAAAGGAGGGTAATAACAATATAGTCTATGGACTACTCATACCAGAATCACCTTGCCAGGTTCCATAAGGACACACTAATCAGAAACTGGTGGCTGGATCTCACAAATCTGGATTTTTTTAAAAAAGCAATTTCCTCAGGTTATTATTATGCCCGGGTTAGGGAACAGAGCAGTTAAGAGGACATGATTTTAGTTCAGGAAAGAGGTATCAGAGCCTTATCCCAGCAGTGGCAGTGGGACAAGATAGTAAGGGAAGGGCATGAATATTAAGAAGGGGAGGAATAAGCAAGATTTGGTGATATGTTGCATGTGGGAGAAGAGAAATGTGTACTACCTGGATAGACAGTGGTGCCACTCAAACAAGAAATTCAGTGGGAGGAATAATGTGGTGAAGATGAGTGGGAGGCAGTCGTAGAGATCCTGAGTTTGAGGGGCCTGTGGAACACCCAGGGATGCTATCTAATATGATTATGTAAGCAGTTCAAGAAAGTGACTTGGGCTGGAGAGAGGGGATACAGGCAACTTCAGATAATACTTGTAACCGCAGGTTTGAGTATATTAGAAAATACAATAAAATAATTTTGTTAAGACTGGGGGAACATGCCTGAATTCCTCATTAAATGTGCAGAGGTGCCCTCTGGAAACCAATTAGGCTTCAGCTTGATACCTCATCATGTATTAATGCATGAGAGTTTAATTGCTTCTCATCTTGAATGGCTCTTTTCCCTCAGTGGAAATTTCACTCATTCAGAGGTAGGTAAGTGGTTTAGTTAGCTATAACAAACCCCAGATGTTCAGTAGCTAAACACAATGAAAATATGTCTTCTGGATGTACCAGTCCAATGCAATTGGCAGGAAGTTTCTTCCATGTGGTGATTCAGGGACCCAACTCCTTACAACACCTGGCTCTACCAACCTCTAAAACCTCAAGTGATCTACATCCAGGTTGAAGATGGGAGGAGAGAAGGTAGAGAAGGGATGACCACTTCTTAGCCACCTTGGCACAGATAGGACCTTGTCAAATATTTGGAGGGTGGTTAGTTTTCTTTAGCACAGCAGTCCTGCCGGAAGTTTAGAGAATATTCCAACCTGACATCTGGAATAGACTGAAAAAGTACTCATGGAAGGGCCTAGTAATTAACTATAATTTGAGCCTCTGCTCAGCACTATTTCAACCCTAGGAATAGAACTGAAGCATGAATGCATTGACCAATCAAAAGGTATGTATCTGGCACCTATTACGGCCATAGAATGATGTGCAACATTTGGTTTAATTTATTACACTTCTCCTTTCAGGAGCAAGAGTGATCCCATGAAGTGATCAGTGATTGATACTAGAGGGAAGAGTAGCCTTTAGTAGTAAGCAGTATTCTGTTTTCAGGAATAAAATCCTGGTGGGCAGGGGTATTTAAGGCAACACGTCTGAGGAGGTGGAGCTAAGACTAAGCCTTGCAGAATGGGATTTGGATGTAATGGTGAGGAGGAGGGAGATCCGAGACGAGCAGAGGGATGTGGAGATGTAAAGGCTCAGACACCGCAGCGATGTGGGTGTTCATGGAAACCAGGAAGACTAGAGCAGAGGTCGTGTGCTGGGCAATCGCTAGCTCAACAAAACTGCTTTTGTTACTGCAGCATAAAACTATAGTTTGATAGATGTGCACCAAATTTGGCTTCATGGGGAGAGGGTTTTTTTTGTCAGAGAGCAAAGAAAATGAACAGTGTTTTTTAACTTCTAAATTGTAATTCACAAGGGCACATGCTTTAAATTGCAGGCTTTACTTTTGGATTTTACTGTTTATCACATTGGCAGCTCCATGTAACTTGCTCACTCTTTGTAGTGGGCTCCTGGGTGAGCAGTGGCAGGGATTTATTTATTCAGCGATGGTTAATGATTCTCCTGAGCCAAGCAGGGTAAGACAGCGTGTGGAAAATAAGGCTATCTTGGTTGAATGGGGTCATCTTATAAAGGGTGTTGACAGTCAGATGGCTGAGTTCAGACTTGATGCTGGTGCTGGGGAGCCATCGAAAGTTTCCAAATAGGTGAGTAACTTTTTGAGAGTGTTAGTTAATGAAGATTCATCTTCCATCAATATGCAGGATGGCAGGAAGTGAGGGAGGCTGGTGGAAGGGAGTTCCTGCAGACAATTTTAGAAATCCAGAGGTGGAAGGCTGAGGACTGGTGTGGAAGGAATGGTGGAAACAGTAAATGTGAAGGAGGAGTTGACATTTTGGGATTATGGACCTTGGCAGGGAATTAGCGGACGGCAGAGGGAGATGATGATCTGAGCGATTGCAAAGGAGCTGGAGGTTGACAGCGTGGCTGGTGAAGAGTACTCACCGGCTCTCTCCCATCTCTCTTAGCGGGGGGAGTGCATTTGCAGCTCAGCCCGAACACTAGCTTCCCACAGCTAGTAGGCCTTCTTAGAGTCTCCTCCGATGCACAGTAGCCTTCTAATCTGAGGATAAAGAATCGCAAGCCAAGGCTGAAGGCTTTTGAATAGTCTCTAATTTTTATTGACAGCCTCGAAAAGTTCTAGATGCACTTAGCACCTCCAAAGAAGCACTAAATGATTTAACATTTTGGGGACAAATTGGTTCTATTAGTCTCTAGTGCCAAATTCACCAAAAATAGCTCATTAGCTGTGCATTGTGATTCCACTAGGGTGCCCTGCTCTTGGCGGGATTCCAAAGAACACATTTGTATAAAAATGTTCCCATTATGGAGTGTGATACCTATTAATGGAACACCATATGCAGCAGAGCATCTCCCCTTGCTCCTCCCGTCTTTCAACCTGAAGTTTGTATTTTCCATCCATTTTTGCCAAGTGACCTGCTTTGCAGGGGTTAAACTTTACCTAATGGGCTAAGGCCTGAGATGCCGCAGCAATCAATCTCTCATCTGGATGTCAGCATCTTGGTTTTCCCTTTCTTCCTGCCTACCGCCAGCCCTAACCCTTTCATTCCATCCTAGCCTGGGGGGAAGGAAGGGAGGGACAAGGCTGAGAGTGGGCGCCAAGCCCAGACCTACAGCTGTGCCTGATTGACCGACATTTCTGTTGTTAGCCACAAAAAGGGCCACTTTTAATGGCTAAAGCAAGAATGACCAGCTGGTGTGACAGGCCTTGGGTTTTTGCTTAGTTGCATTAAAATTCATCAATTCCGGTCGGTTTTCATCATGTGAATGATTTCCAGGGTGATATTTCCAGCCATATCTTTCACTAAAGTTCCTGGCTATCAAATAATAGCAGCAGTTGTTTTTTTTTTTAAGTGCTAACCTCTGTTTTGCAGGTGGCTTAAAACTTTTGTTAAAATGACAGAAGAAAAATTAAAAGAGAGATGCTCGGTGTTCTTCAGGAGATACTTGTAGAGAGGTTCAATAATAATAGAACACCAAGAAATCAGAATATTTAAGAATAGGTGTAAACACTTGTTGGGGAAAGAGTATTTTCTGAAGTTCTGCATATGAAACCCACAGGTGCCTCTGTTGTTTAAATTGAGCAGGATATTTTTGGATGTGAACTCTAGATTTTCTTACGTGTCTGGGTCTAGCCCACAAGAGTGGAGAATGGTGCCTTAGGTTGGTAGGACAGTGAAAGACATAGATCAGTGTAAAACATCACTAGTACCATGTGCATTTTGTTCAGAAAGAAGTACTTTGTTTTGAAAGTAACGTATTCATTCAAGAGACGTGCAGTAGACATCTATGACTTCAAGGTATTTATAAACAGCATGAACACAAATAAGTATATTTAAAAAATGGTTGAAAAGTATGTGCACAAGCAAAGAAATAAGCAAAACAAAACAGAATAGGAGGCATCATAGAGTACTTTTCTAATGTGTGTGGATGGGAAAATTGACTACTGGAGAAATAAAGATTTTGTGCCTTTTCACATACACTGCTGGTTATTCTCTGGAGAGTTTTGAGCGGAGCTTGAAGGGCTGTATAGGCAAGTTTTAGTTTGTTAATTTTAATTTTCAGAAATGCCACAGCCCTACCCTAAACCACAAATTAGTTTTAATTCTGTCTGTGAAAAGTCTCAATTTGAATTAAATCCATTTCTATTTAAGAACATGAAATCATGTGAATGTTAATTTTTATTCCCCTTGGGCATATATTTCCAAATAATAAATTATCTTGAGACTAACAAGGGAGAGCTTTAAAAATCACAACACAGAATGATGTTAAACTTTACTGACAGATCAAAGAGGTCTGGAAAAAAGTCTCTATGTAGCGCTTCCTAATCATACATCCATAATTTTAAATTAATGATTCTCAATTGAGAATCTCCAGGGCAGGTTGTAGGATTCTGTTCTATAGGTAATGGTGCTGAGCAGCTAGGGTTGAAACCAGGTCTTTTGCACCCTGAATTGTAACACATAAAATTGCCCACTTTAAAAAATAAGCAGCACAGTTTTTGGATACCTCATTCATTCGTGTTTTTACTGCAGGCATTATTAATTGAAAAGAGAAATTTTTCTTCCTTAACATATCTGCAATCAAGTGAATACACCTATTCTGCTTCCCACTCTGTATCTGGTGAATCCTCTCACCCCCATACCTCTGGCATACACCCCAGTTCTTCTACACAAAAATAAATAAAAATTAAAACAGATTTCTGCAATTAAAAGAGAGTGATGTAAATTAATCTTAGAAACATCTGTTAGACTCACAGTCACAAGTAAGGTTAGGCTACTTTAGAATTTAAATGTCCTTTAGAATTTAAAATGAACTTTCTCTCTTAGTAATACCAGTAGAGACCAAAGAAACAAGTAGGAAGTTTCTTAGCTTTCTTAGCTGTGTTGCAAGGGTGAAGTTTCACTAAGGTGACAAGGTGCAATTTCATTAGCAGTTTTGGATACTATTACATACTTGTACTGGTCTTTCTGTGGTTGCCTTTCCCCATCTCACTGGTGAGATTCATGCTCTTCCCTGCAGTGGGTTCTAACAGCCGAACCCCTGGCTGTGACTCCGCTTTTTCCAGCTTCTGCAGGCTGGCTCCTCATCTATGGCTCCAGCTCTCACGAAGCTCCAGTAACACTGTTTCCTTCCCTTGTTTCTCTAGGTCCAAGGTGGTGATGGCTTCCCAATGTTGCTAATCTCAAGTCCCTGACCCTGATCTGTGAATAGTCCTTCCTTATACATACTCTTCAGAAGCCATCTGAGTGGGTCTCCTGCTTTCCAACTGGACTCGACTGACACACATCATATTCCAAGGAGTTCCTTGGATGTTCCCAGAAGATTTGTCTTTTTAAGAGACCGATCAGAGCAGCTTAAAATGACCACGTGCTGGTGTGGGTGTATTGGGATTGGAGAGACCAACAAAAGGAGATTTTGGGTTTTTTGGAGGAGAGACTAGTATTTAAAGCAGAAAGAAATGTTGGAGTGGTTTATGCTGACTGCAGAGAATGTCTAGGCACATTGAAGAAAGAAGACTACTAGATTTACCTTGCATGCACTAGAGAACATTTTGAAAGTACATATTGCAAGCCCAGTGATGAAGACACACAATCTGATTTCACATTTTAGCCATGGATCTGAAAGGAAGCAGCTGACAGCAGATCAGAGTGGGAATAAATATAGTAACTACTAACCACGGGGAGGGCACTGTCCTTGCTCTGGTCGCCGATGTTTCTGGCATCTGCTGCAGCATCTGTATGTCACTGGGAAGGTAGGGAAGTGCCGATGACAGCCCTGCATGTTGGGAAAGTTTTTTGTGAGCTGTCAGACTTTTTCAATCTTGTCAGGTTAGTGAAAGGCAGAATTTGACTTTGTGTTATGTCTGTGTCTCAGCTGCATGTGGGTACTTTCAAAGATATATACTTTATATAAAGACATAGAGATACTTGGATTCTTTCTCTTGGTATAAAATGATGTCAACTGAAAGTCAATAAGACAATGTATATTCTCAAAGCTTAGCATATTCTAGGCACCACGCAAACCTCATGTGCTAAATTTCGATATGTGTTTGTTGCACATATATATGACATCACAACGGGGATAAGAGGCATTGCTATTCCTGTTCCAAGCACCTTAGTCTAAGGGAGAGAACTTCAATTCACCTGAGCTCACCTAAAACTCCTTGGCTGGGAGAGGTGAGAGTCCTGTCTAAACAGAGTGGGGAGAGGTAGACAAGATGGCATGTAAATTGGGAAGAAAGGCAGGCACTATTAGTTCATAGCCAACAGCCAACACCAGCCCTTAGCTTCACTTAAACATTTCCACATATCAGATACTATTCTAAGCGTTTTTCATGAACCGAATGATGAGTTTCTCACAGCCCTTTGAGGTAGGTCATGCTTTTCTTCCTACTTTACGGATGAGAATATCAAGCACATGGAATTACAATAACTTTTGCAGGGTTCCACAGCCAAGATCAAGCACACTCAGGATTAGATCCTGGATATGGCCTGACTCCAAAACTGGAGGTGTAAGTCACATCTGGTGGCGAGGAGCAAGCCTCAATGGGGAGACTGCCTTTGAAAAGGGTCTGGTGAAATGGCTGAGATGCCAGTACTTTGAGGTGGTATATATGGCAGAGACAAGACAGTTGAAAAAAAAAAGTGAGCATCCCAAATAACAGTTCTCAGCTCAAACCCTGCCTTGTGAGCAGTATCCTTTGCCAGTGTTCCTATTGCCATCGTATAATATGGGCAAATGACTCAATTCCCAAGTACCCACGAGAGTCTGGAGAAAAGAACAGTGAACTGATAGCATCTCTGAACACAACCCTTAATTAGTGGCAGTAAAGAGCTGGCAACTCAGGCTGAAAGCCTTGGACGACGCAGCCTCTGTGTTTGTGGAGGACTCGCGGTGCCCGGTCAGGAGGGTGGGAGATGAATCGCAAGTTGAAGTCGTCTTTCCACATCAATAATTCATCTGTGAAAAGGTGAAGATACTGAATAAAAATGAAATCAGGCTTTCAAGCGCCTCTGGCCATTCTGGAGTCATCCTTCTCGAGGCTCCTTGCTGTGCAGGCGTTTCTTCTTCCTGAAGGGTTTTCACCTGAAAGCAGAGGCTCTGAGGCCGGGTGTTTCTGGGCAGCAGCAGAGCCTTTAAGGAGAACCGCGGGAAGTCCATTAGGACATGGGTGGGAGAGGAGACTTGATTGATTAATCAGTGAGAATATAAGTTGAGCACTTACTCTGTGGATCTAGAACTGTGCAAAGTATGTTTAATGGTACGGAGGTGTCTTCTCCCTATATGAGCCCTCTCCGGGACAAAGGTTGTTCTATCCTTCAGTTCCAGCCAGGAGCCGACAGGCTTGAGTGTCCCATGCCGAGAAGAGCTTGGCCTTGTCTCTGCATGCACAAGAGGCTGCCGTCACCACTGCTGGGGAGAGGCCGGCTCCGGAGTGACAGGTTGAGTCCAAGAGCTCCACTGGGGAGAAATAATGAATGGAAATGAGGGAGCAGAATGTGACTGTCTTCTGTTTGGATGCTCAAGCTAGTGCTGCAGAAAAGTGTTCTGAGAATCATCACTGAATCCAGGCAGAGCTAGAAGAAGAGTGGATTTTGGACCTTTCCCATCCGGGCTGTTTCTCATTCCCGAGTCACCCTGTTTTTACAAAAGGATTGTCCTGTCCTCCAAACGTGAGTTCACAGTCAGACGCAAAGTATTTCCATCTGAGCGTGAGCCAAGTGTGGGGCACACTGCCTGATATTGCAAATGGTGCTGATGAATTTGGGGAATCTAGAAACCCTCCCCCCACATTTATGGGCCTGACTGCTCCCATCTTGGTGCGCGCCCATGGCACCTTAAAGAAAGGAACACTCCTTGATGACCAACATTCTGAACTGCAGACTTCCAGTCCCTCTCTGGGGGGACAGGGGACTTCTCCCCAACCTCACAGAGAGCTGAGAGGTGCCAGGCCTTGGTCATGCTGGCAGTCCTGGGATAGCTCAACACCTCCCCCTCCTCTGAGGTGACCGGCAGGAGCTGAGCTTGTCGGTACAGAGGAAGGGCCTTTGTGACAGAGGAGGTGAGGTGGACAGGTGGGCAGATGGAGGAGGAGGCCCCCAGCCAGCTCTTTGAGAGGAGGTAATGCATCTGATGTAGTCTAATGGTGCCCCCGACGGAGGGGCCATATGGAGCTCTGGATACTGTGGCATAATTCTGTCCTACTTCCCAGCTGAGACCACCTTTTCTTGCCGAAATCACAGAATCAACTGGGTCAAGCAATTGCTCTGGTATTTCCTACTTTTCTCATTCTGAGGGGGAAACTTAAAAATACAAGGTGTATCCTGGATCTGATCCTAGGACATCTTTTATAATTAGAGTCTGGCAAATGTTAGCGTTACAGGGCCTCCTGGGAATGTATTATTTCAGATACCTGGACTTCAGAGAAAGTCGAAGTTAAGTCTTTAAGTCATGGTGACTTGACTTAAAGAAAATGGTGAGACCAAGGTTATAGGTGCACCTGGAGAATTTCACCAGCTCTGCCACTGCCCTGCCCCTCTATTGATTGACTCAGCAAGTCACACATCGGGCCCCAAAGGCATTTGGGTTTATAACTCCTGGCACTTTGAAGTGGCTTTTTGATGGATACAATTCTTTGTGCTTCTCTGCTTTTTGAAGCATTGTGAAATTAGCATGGTTTTCTTTTCTGCACTCATCATATGCTTTAACTGTGTCTCTAGTCATTGTACTAAATTCAGAGTTTGGTATCACAGATAGAGCTGATGGGGCTGACTCAAGCAGGCCTTGGAACTTGCTCTGGAAAGGTCCCCTGGGGTGGGGAGGGGGAGAGGGAGAGGGAGAGAGAGAGAGAGAGAGAGAAAGAGAAACAGGGAGAGGGAGAGGGAGAAAATTATATTTTAAGGAATGGTCTTGTGTAATTGGGGGACCAGCAAGTCTGAAATTCGTAAGGCTGGTTGGGAATTCAGGTTGAGTTGATGTTGCAGTCTTGAGTACAGATTCTACAGGCCACAGGCTGGAAACTTAGGCAGGATTTCTGTGTCCAGGAAACTCAGCCCAGTGGCATCCCCTGCTTTCCTTTGGCATGGTAGACTCTTTTTTTTTTTTTAAGATTTATTTATTTATATATACAAGCTGGGGTACAGGCCAGAGGTGTGGGGCGGCGAGAGGGTTCACCAGAGACAGAGCAGGGAGCAGAACAGGCAGATCAGAAATACACTGCTGAGGGGAGCAGCGGGCGAGGCAGGAGAGGTCTGCTGCACCATGTGGGATTCTTCCCGGCTGGGCATCGAACTCGCATCGCCGCTGCCGACAGCTCCACAGCGCAGCGCTTAACCGCTGTGCCACCGGGGAGGCCCTGGCATGGTAGACTCTTGAGGTAGAATTGCTTCTTATCCAGGAACTTACCATCTTCAAGTGGAGGCCTTCAACTGATGGATTAGGTTTACCCCCCCTTATGTAGAAGAATCTATTTCAAGCAAAATCTGCTGATTTAAATATCAATCACATCTAAAAAATACCTTAATAGCAACACCTGGCCTGGTCAATGCTACATGTAAATTAACATCACAGGTAGATAGCTATTCAATATATTTCTGATGAGAACTTTATATGTAATTATTTTTATACTTGATAGTTTGATAAGTTGCACTTTTTTACTTAGCTCTTTTAGAAGCAGTGGCATGATTAGGAGCTAGTAGAAAGCAGGAAAAGAAGGGGGTTTTAGATAATATTAAAAGTGAATGACATCAGTGGCAAAAATCTCTAATAATATTATAATGAGAGTTGTGACCACTGTTTGTTTTCCTCTCCCTCTTCTCATCTTCCTACTTATCCTTAAAATTAAGGCCCTTTGAGGTACATCCAAATCGATGTTCCATGTCTATCCTGTTTGTCATTTTTTATATTCCATCTCAACAGAAATTCAACAGCAATTTGTGGAACATGGCTGAGAAAGTTCCTAGCACAGTCCCTGCATGGAGTGGAAGGTCCACAGGTGTGGACTAAATGCTCCCTTGTGGCCACTCTCTCCACACGTGGCCTTTGCCTTTTTTTTTCTTCCCCTGGAGATTTATCCTGGACTAAGCCATACTTCTGGAGCCACTGTGGCCCCAATGACTGTTCTGGAACCTGACTTCTGTATAGGCTGCCTCTTCTACTGGGAGAGGAAGGAAGAAGATAGAGGTGAAGACACAAGGAGAAATAGCTAGGAAAGGAACAGGAAGATGTGTGATCCTTTATACAAAAGCCTGTTCTTCAAACAGTCTCAGCTAATATGTATTTTTTAAAAAATCATCCTCAGTTATAACCAATAGTAAGTGATTGCCATAATCTACAATGCTACAGACCACCAGTAAGGTTTGAGAAGCAAGATTGAAACTATCTCGACAGAAAGTCAACTGCATCGTTTTTGAGTGAACACAGCTCTGAGCAACAGCAGATATTTAACAACTAATAGTGGGTTGAAAAAACCGCCTCATTGCTCTGCCCGAAGATGACCTGGGTACTTATAAGCAGAGATGGAAACCAGTCGGGGGACTTAGAAATTCTGGTCTTTGACCTTCAGGTCTATAATGTATCAAACCAACTTTTGCAGGGAAGCATTTGTTTGTAAAATACAGAGTGAGGTCGGGTGGGGCCATCCCTTCCAGCTACTTAAAATGTCAAAGGCCAAATTCTGCTCTGTGATGAGCAGTTATCAGCACTCCTGACCCCTGTCAGTCACTGCAGCCTCCTCCTAGTTTTTTTTAAAGCAACATTTGTTGCGTATAATTCTCCCATCCTAACCTCTGCATTTCCGTCTCTAGGTTTGGTCCATTCTTGCAATAGCTTTTTGGTCTCTCAGAAAAGCCATTTAAATTTTTTCAAGATTTCCACAGACAGGTAGTGATTAGAATATATTGTCAAATCTTTTTTTTGTCACATAGCTCACCTGCCAACTTGTTCTTGTTAATTCAGCTCTTCTAGCTCATGCCTGTTTCTGCACTTAGTTGTGGGAAGATGAGGTGAGTGAGACTGAATAGGAGATAGCAGCGGTAGCTGAAGCAAGATGAAAATGAACGATATTTTCAAATCCTAAGCAGGGCGGCAGAGGCTAATAATTACATTAAAAAGGCCCTCTGTAGGTAGGTGCAAATAGGCTAGTCTAAACAAGTGCCGCTGTTTTAATATGGGCTGTTGGAGAGATGTCATTACCTGACGAGACTGCACCTTTCACCTCCAGCCATTGTGATCCGTTAGGTCTCACTAACCGGGAGAGCGAGGAACTTGTTTGCAGGGGATTTGTTGTCTCACGCTCAGAGGCAGCTGAGAGACTTGCCAAATGACAGGAAGACGCTTACATTCACAAGGTGTGATTGCCTAAGTGTTTGTCTGTGTCTAATTAGTTTGCCTTTGCTGGTTGGTAGCTCCACAGCCAGGAGGCAGATTGACTCTGCAGGCTGTAAGCAAAGAGGGTTGATTGGTGTTGTTATCATTTGTTTATTTAACCCTCCCTCGAACCAGGAAATGTTCACCCAAGGAGAGCCTTTTCTGATGCCTTTTAAAAAGGCATTAAAAAAATCCCAAAAAACAAAGGAAAGAAAAGGAAACAAAGGGCAGGAACAGGCCATGACACCGGCTCCTTTATGCTGGACACCAGGTAACACGCCATCGCTGGGCAGGGATGCCTTTTGTTCCAGAGAACGTGCAGGACGTTTCGCTGGGAGAAGATGGAAACGATGCCCACGTCCTTCAGACCGAGATGTAATCTGAGGCCCACATTGCTTTTTCCTGCCCCAATTTTACAAACAACCATGGAAAGGAAAGCAGTGACTGGGGCCCCTGCGGGTTAATTTAAAGGAGGGTTTGGTTTGTCCTGTTGGCCTTTCTGTGTTGATTAGTGCTGACCGGCATTCCCTGACCTGGTGTCTTTTGGGTTTGGGGGTGCCTTTTTAGAGCAGAGCCCAGCGAAGTCTACCCCTTCCTCACTTTCCTGTCCTGTCCTGTCCTCAAAGCTGCCAAAAACACCAGTCAGAGCTCAGGAGGCCATTACTTCAGGTAGGTTTTTACCAGCAATCAGGTTCCCATATGCTCAGATCCTTGGTTAACTAGCAAAAAGAATTGCCATTTTGTTTTCCATTGGTCTGCTGCTTCCAACATGCTGACAGGCTCTCACTAGAGGATTCTGCCTTACTAACCTAACACAGTAACAGGCCCTAAGTGGGCCCCGAGTAAACAGCAGCTGAATGAATGAGTAAGTTCATTATAAACCAACTCTAATATTCATGAGTACATTGTTTTTTAGTTTAATTTCTTCAGATGGTACCTGTTACCTTAAAGTCAGGGTCTGGATTCTGTCCACAAGGATAGATGACATCCTAGCATTTAGTTGGTATTTACCATTTCTCAGGCACCACACTCGCTGCTTTAGGGACACCATCTTACTTACTCCTCCTGACAGCCCTCTGGAATGAAGGCTATCATTATTTTCATTTATCGATGAGTAAACCTGATCACCATAACAGAGTAACCTGCCCAAAGGCATGTAGCAACCAAGTGGTGGACTGGGGCCTTAAACTTGGTTCCTCCTGACATGGAAGTCTATTTGTGACTCAACAAGTGCTGACTGAGGGCGCTGAGTGCGCACTGACTACAGCAGTGATGTAGTCACTGTGAGCAGCAATGATGACACCCCGGACAGAGAGCAGGTGAAGGTTAGAGCATGGAGACAATGAATCCTGTGCCAGGCAGACAGTTAAGCGAGGTTTTTGTAGCCAATAAGGGTCAAGTTCATGAATGAAGTTCATGGTTTGGAGCCACTGAGGGTAGTTCGGTTACACTCATCCCTCTCTGTGAACCCTGAGGGGAGCATTGTTTTTCTGTGGTGTTTTCTCACTGCATCAGGAGACATCCCCAAGATATCCCATTATTGTCATTACTTTTATTTAGCTCCTTCTCACAGGTTATACTTTTTAGTAGACATATTTGGGAGAGGAAAAGCCAGAAGACAGAAACCTCAGGTCATCAAAAGAGCCAATAAACCCCTAAAGGAAGGGCAGAAATTGTGTGTTGAGGGCAGAGGGGCAGCGGTGTCATCTGGGAGTGAAGTGATACCATTGAACCAGGGGAAGCAGAGCTGGAGGCAAATGAGTAGAACTGTGAATGGCAAGAAGGAAAATGTGGGGAGAAATGGATTTCCCTGATAATAATGAGAGATAGAGTACCAGATGAGTTTGTTCCCCCAGTTCCAAATCAGTTACTAGGTGTCAATAATTATGGAATCAAACGGTTGTCTCGAGGTTCTTCTGTTAATATTGTTCCCAAGAAGGGCCCAGGCACTCTCCTCTCCTCCCAAAGCCATGTCCTTTCACACATAGGGATTTATTTTTTTGCAGCCTGCTTCGATGAAAACACTGTTTGCACAATATTAGAGAAATATGTATAATTGAAAGAGAAAATAAATAACAAATGTGCATACTATGCTTTGCCAAATCAGCATCCCTACCGGGCATGTGTGACTCTTAAAGAAAGATTCAGTCAGGAAAAAAGCCAGTGGGAGAAAGTAGGAGTTTTGCTTATAGCTGCTGCCTATGCAGGCCTCTCTGCTGAGCTGCTGAGGGCCCTTAACACTAGCCTTTGTTACTGAAACTAACAGGCTATTCCCAGAACCCTAGATGGCCAGGCAGGGGCTAAGGGTGGACAGGGGAAATAGTTCCACTGTCACTGTTATCCATCCTTTTGGGGTAACCATGTCATATTAGGGGTTTACTTGATGGTCTTCAAATTTTAGAGTGGTTTCTTATATGATTTGGTGTCTTAATGCCTTTTCTTCATGCAAGCTTGGGGGAGAGTCATCTGTAAGTATAGTGTCATGTATTTTGTGTGTTTTTATTTTATAAAAGTTTGTTTTATAGCATTTATAGTATTCATGACAGATAGGAAATGAAAGAATAGAAACCAAAGAAGAAAAATTTGTTGTTTTACTGCTTACAATTTGAGATACACTTGTGTAGAGGCACTCCTTGGCCTGGAAGGATTGGAGAAAGAAAACAAGTTCTCAGAATTTTTCTTGCATATCACTATAAATATATCAGAGACCTTCTGGCTGCCTTTGTTTACACACACACACACACACACACACACACACACGCACGCGCACGCGCGCGCACACACACACACACACACACACACACACATACCATTCATCATCACCAGGTTCTTTAGTCTTAAGATTGGTCTTCCATTTATCTCACAATCCACCAAATGACTCTATGGCTATATTACCTACTTTTCTTTGTATCGCAGACTGCATTTTTTTTTTTTTTTTACTACTGAATAACAGTGTTTTTAAAAAATTTTTGTTAAAAATTGTGATGATTTTTACCTGGAAGAGTTTGGATGCATGCAAAACTGGCAGGATGCCATAATAAGTCAAGCTGCTGGCACCTCTAAATGGATCACTGAGCCATAAATAAATCTCCTCAATAAACTGAGAGAAGAACCGCAGCCCAATGTCCTGCTATTATGACTATGTCTATATTTTCCAAGTTGGATAATGCTCATTCACTTACTCAACAAACATTTATTAAGCAGCAACTCTGAGAAGTGAATGCAAGCCCACTCTTTCCACAAGCAACTCTAGACTCCAGGTGTGAGTCACTGGCAGTTGTCTTCTCTGAAAGTCTCATCAAATGCTCCTCCCCACCTCCAGCCCATTTCAAACTAAAATGGGTAGAATCCATAGCTCATTCCAGAACCACTGAAGGGTGTGGGGGGTTTTGTGGGGGCTAAAGAATAATGACTGTAGACTGCCTGAGGTCTGGGAATGAATGGTCCACGCATGACTTGAGCAGGATCCAACAATTTCTTGTGATTTAGAGTTGACTGTGATCCAAGACTTAAACTTACATGGTAGTTGGGATTTTGAGTCCTAGGCAGAAGTGGAGCTTATAGGTTTGAGAAGGGACAGCCTGTGTTTTTTCCATGTACTTTGATGGGGCCCTGTTATTACCAGATCCTGATTGAGGTGCTTTATTTCCTGTAATCCTTACTACCTAATCACCCCATGAAGTAGGCACTACCCTTATATCTAGTTTACAAAAGAAGGAATGGAAACCTGGAGAGCTTATGTAATTCCTCTAAGGTCATAGCCAAAGAGTGATGGAGGAGAATACAAACTCAAGAGTCTGACCCCAGGAGACAGTGCTTCTCAGTCTTCAGCACACTTAAGAATCACCTAGAATACTTACCAAAAAAAAAAAAAAAAAAAAAAGTGTTTTAAGATTCTACCACGGTGATTCTGACTATTAGTAAATTAAAGTGGAAGTCAATGTTAGGCATTGTTAACAAGACCCTCTCCTGGTCCTTAGGCTACACGTGCAGTTACTGCCAGGCCCACAGTCTTAACTATAGATATGAAGCTTTTTCTCACCTCCATCTCTCCACCTCCCTTCTTTTCTCTCTCTCAGCAGGGAGAGCAGCGGTCATATTTAGCTCTTTGAGTTTATGAACACAAGTCTCATTCAGGCTTTCTTTCTAGTGAATTTAGCAGACTAAATTTTCAAAAATTATGTTTATTAATGTAATGTTGATTCACACCACTGTATGTTTCAGGGAGATAGGTTCACATCTCTCCAAATATATGTAATTATACCACCAAAGCACCAACAATCATCTACCACTGTCTATTGAGCTCGCTTCTCCATTGGCTCATGGCAGTCTTAGTTTTGCAGTCAAATTTCAAGAGTTTGTTTTGTTTTGTTTTGTTTTCTGTCCCTTTCCTTTGTTTTTTATATTCCACTTGAGTAAAATCATCTGGTATTTGTTTTTCATTTTGACTCATTTTGCTTAGCATAATTCCCACCAGTTCTAACCGTGTTCTTGCTAATGGCAAGATTTCATCATTTTTCATTGCTGGGTAGTATTCCAGTGTGTATATATACCACACCTTTTTTATCCACTCATCTTTTGCTGGACACTTAGGTTATTTCCATAACTTGGCTGTCGTAAATAGTGCTGCAATGAACATGGGAGTGTATGTGTCCCTTCTTATTAGAGATTTTATGTTCTTCAGGTAAATACTTAGGAGGGGGATTGCTGAATCATATGGTAGATCTATTTTTAATGTTTTGCTCCACCTCCATACTGTTTTTCATAAAAGTGGGTTAATCTACATTCCCACCAGCAATGTAGGAAGGTTCCTATTCCTCCACACCCTCATCAGTCAACACTTGTTGTTGTTGGTCTTTTTGATATAGGTCATTCTCTAAGGTGTGAGATGGCATCTCATTGTGGTTTTGATTTGCATTTCCCTGATAATAAATGATGATGAACATTTTTTTCATGTGCTTGCTGGTCCTTTATATGTCTGCTTTGGATAAGTTTATGTTTAATGCTTCCAGCAGGTTAAACTTTTGAATGGCCTTTGTCCTTGTGTATTTGTCTTTGTGTATTATAGCATTTAAATTTGTAAATTAAAAAAATTCAACCTTTCATGATTGTGAGATGGTAAAGAGGAGGCAAAAGTAAAGCAGAATTCGTGGCTTTGTTTTCCAAGTTACTGCTCCAAGTAAGTCCGTTTCACACCTTTCCCATCACCTTTTACAGAATTCAATTGGGTGACCCAGAATAGTGGGGGCCCCTTGGAAACTGCACTCCTATTCTCCTGCCTGCCCTCTGAGTATGCATGGCTGCAATACTTGCAACAAAGCAAGATGGTCATTTGTAATTAATTCTGTGGATAAACTTTGTGAACAACTCCTGTGGTTGGTTTAAGCATCAATCTTAGTCCCTCAACCTTTGAGCGTTTACACATTCCCCTTTTCATTATTTCTCCTAAAATAACCAGATTGAATTGACTTCTTGCAAATTGCCCCTTTGTCCCTTAGTCTTTCCCCACCCGGCTGGGTAAAGAGACTTTGGAAAATGTTGCCTTTCATGAAGGAGTGGATTCTGAGATCCTGGTTAGAGCACTAATCTGCATGGTTAGCTGGTTCCCCCATGAGTTTGAAATCGCTGTTCTGCTAGTCCAGGAGAATAATGCTAACCCCCCTTCCTGGAAGTGCTATGAGGATAAGACCTAAGTGACTGCAGGGGGCCTGTAAAACACCAAGTGCTGCCCAAGAAAGTGATCCGACCCTACACCTTGCTAGTACAGCTGACTCACACTGACTTCCATGCACAAGAGGAAGTTGCAATAAACCCCTAAATTTGATAACTTAGTGGCAAGTTACTCTTTTATAAGCTTGTTACAGTCCTATGATGAAAAGCCCCCTAATCTCAGCTTCACTGATTAGCCACATGTAATGGCTGAGGAGACACATTTTAATTCCACTGGCAGATCCCTCAGAACACTAGCCTCTGCCCTGGTGGTCCCTCTGTCCCTTACTCACATGCTGATCTTCAGCACCTCCTTCGGTAACCAAGCCAAATGCTTAGGATTGCGTTCACCAATTTTACAACCTAAGCAGGAAACAGGAACAGATGACTCTTTCAAGGAAGGCATTTCTTCACCGGTTTCCCCCACTCCTTTAATTTATGATCCATTTTCAGTCCAATGGGAAAACGTAAATCGGAGCCATCTATTATATGTATAAGCACGTCCTTGGCCAAGAGCAGGCAATTTATGTTGTTCATTCTTTATGGTGGGAGTTTATAAAATTTCATCAGTTTATGGGGATTGTTAGAAAGTCTAGAGAATTAGCAGGAAAACCAGAGGAGACTTCTTCGATTGAATATTGGTAAAATACCAGTTAAAGTGTACTTTTGGGTAAAATGAGTAATAAAAGCTGTCAAATCTAAAGTTGGCTGACTGAAATTTATTCTTAGTTTCACAATAGATCTTAATCAAAAGGTTATAGCTCTGAGGGCTTTCATGCCAAAATATGTATATATTTAAGTTTCATTGGTTGCAGAATTACATCAGATCTAACTGATGTAAATGTAAATTTATTCAGTGGAAAAAAATCCCCACTACCATAATGCATTCATTTGCATGTGCAATGCCAGTTCAATCTTTCTCAGCTTTTTTCCTTCTTAACTCTCTCCTTCCAAATGCTGACATTCAGGATAAAAACTGATAGCAGCAAAACATTCTAATTGAAATTTTAAGCTACATAAAGATATAATTCTAAGTTCTGACTTGATTTCCTTCCCAAACATGTCAATTTCCATGCTATCTACCTGATAGGAGCAAACGTATTATGGTGACTCTTAAATTCCTTTCCTCTGACTAATAAAAGGATGGATTTTTTTTCACGTTGTCAGAGCTCCTGTTTTATTCTAATTGCAGCAGTTGCTTTGAGGTTTGCCACTTGTCTCTATCCCTTGCGCATATCCATTTTCAAGAAAGTGTCAATAATAATTCTGAAAAGATTTGAGCCATTAGATTTTTAAATCTAAAAATCTAAGAACAGTGAGCCAAAGCTGGTGGCCCAAGTGGCTTCTAGACTGAGTTCACAGGCAACACTAGAACCAAGACTCAGTGTTCTTGGACTCCATGAATGAAGCGTGGCTCTGCAGGGCTACTCCTCTTTCCCACTTTTGGGCAATCCCAATCTGGGATTGTTGTCCCATAGTGCATGGGGTGGCATAGCAGGGCTGCAGGCTTGAGCTGGGACTGGGAATTCTGGTAATGTCTTGGTGGTGATAAACCCTATATTCCACAGAGGAGGAGCTGTCCCTATGTGTGTCTAGATGAGTCTCTATCTATCTTTGCTACAAAGCAAGATTTGGAGGGGGATCCATAGGATTGGGGATTGCTGGGGGACAGAGTCTACTGCTACCCAATGGCCCTGGATGAGATAAAGCACAAATTCAATTATTTCTTCTAGTATCCTCTTTTCAAGATCTCATTTCAGGTGGCTGCCTGGCTTGTGGCTGTAAATTTTTGGTCATTCCCTGTTTGACAGATGAATTCTCCTGGTGTTCAAATAAATGACTCACCCCTTAGACACAAATGTCTTAGGTCAGACAATTGGTTCAGTTAATTCTATTGCTAAGAGTTTCTGGGAGAACCACTGTGTTAGTAGTCAAAGCCTTGAGGACATTTACAAAAGAAGGAAGCAGACCTGTGATTAATGTTTGTCTTACGTTTGATTCAGCACATTAAGGCAGAAGCATCTCCTCCCCAAAAGAATTTCTCATTTCTAGAAAGGGTTTTAGGAGTTAATCTCCCTGATTTACACACACTTTGAATGTTATATACCTACAATTATTTCCTTGTGTCTGACTGTTTTTTTTTTTTTTTGTTTCTCACTCAACATTATCTCAAGAGTTTTGCTCAGTGAAAGAAGATACACACAGCCTCAAAGCCTGGTTAATGCCTCTATTTTCATTCCCTCATATCACCTATGCTTACCTCTATCTTATTTTTCACATGATCTGGAAATTTTCCCTGTTTCTGACTCTCTTCTGGCGACTGTACCTGCCTCAAGGTGAAGGTATCGCTCAATTTCCTGGGAGTATTTCTGCTTTACCCAGTATTTCTGCCAGCGCTGACAAATGAGTAAATGATTGAACAAATGAGGCACTTTAATAATTATTAGCTTTTTTGATGATACATTCATAGTGCTGCCTAAATATTATTTCCTTCTGGAGCACATTTGGAAAGTTATATACATAAGATAATGGATGTTTAGCTGCTTTTATTGGAATCAAGACAAGGAGCATCCATGATAAGTGGGACTGGACACCCCAGTTAAGGTTTCTATGCCACCCTCTCACTCACCCAGACTTATAGGGCAAATTTCAGGTCCATGTAGCCAACCGCTGGTAGGAGTTTAGAACAGGTAGGTAGGAGGAGGGCTGGGTCAGCTGGCAGCTCTGCTTTGGGTGCCATTACCCAAGGGATTGGAAATTAGGGGTAGGTGATGGCAGGTGAGCCCAGGGAAGAGGCTGGACTCACTCCGAGTTCTTTGTCATGACAAAGTTCTTTGTTCTTTGCTGGCTAATAAGACAAAGTGAATGGCAGATTAGCAAGTGGCTGGTGGGGAGGAGCTAAAAAGTGGTTGGTAGAGAAACTGGGGTAAATCATTTCCTTCTTCTGTGAGCTGAGGGAAATGGAAGACTCAGGGAAGGCGTTCCCTCCCATTCATTGACAAAACTCAGCTTGACAGATTTCTGGGGCCCTCAGAGGTGACTGTTGACTGGGCGGGTCTGCACTCTCACAGTGAGAACTGCCTTTCCGCACTTCTAGCACATTTTTAAATCATAAGGCAAATGAATAATAGCTTCGGAGGAAACAAAGAAGCACTCCCATGGAGAATGTTCATCTCAGGACTCCCTTCCTGCCTGAGAGTGGCGCTGTCCTTGCTTCCCCTACCGGGAGAGTTGGCAAATTTGGCACAGTGAGCTTTGCCCAGGGAAATGCAGTGACACACCAGGAAGAGGAATGCAGAGGCAAGTCTAACTCTCCTTTATGCAGCAGCAAAATTGACAAGGTGCTCAAGCATCAGAAAAGGAGCACATTACAGTGCTTGTCCTTCAGTGTCTCCTCTCTCCTTATTTACATATTTCCCATAAAAGGTACATCTTCAGAGTTCAGCTCCTAAAAGCGTACATGCTAATTTTTCTACAGATCTATTATGTATGAATGAGAAGAGTCTATTCTCTTCTTGGTGTGTGGAGGATTTGTGCGTGTAACCCCCCCCCCATTAGTGTTAATGGCAGATCTATGCATAATTTTCCTAACTCCCAGAATCCAGGGCACCTAACTAAGCCACATGCAATTACTTACACACACAGTGACAGGGAGCAGATCCCGGGCTAAGGGAAATGGTTCAGAGGCTGAATTTCAAGTTCTCACCTTTTAGCAGCCTGTGTTCAAAAAAGAAGGCCACAAAGGATGTGAATACAAGAGAGATGTTTATCTTAAAACAGTTCTACAGCATTTCATGGCTTCTGTTTATTAAGATATTGCTCTGACCCATAGGACTTTGCAGAAGTCAGGGACTGATAGCTTTTTAGGGCATCTGCCTCAGGGAAGGTACAATTTTGGGCAGGGTTGATAAAAATCAATGAATTAGGAACAAAATAAATGTGGTTTTTTTAAATAAAGATTTATTTATTTATGCATACAAGAGCTGGGTTGTAGGCCAGAGGTGTGAGGTGGTGAGAGGAATCACCAGAGACAGAGTAGGGAGCAGAACAGACGGATTGACTGAAATTCACTGCTGAGGGGAGCAGTGGGCGAGACAGGAGAGGTCTGCTATGCCATGTGGGTCAGCTTCCTGCCTGGGGATCGAACTCGTGCTGCAGTGGCTGGTGAAAGCTTCATAGTGCTGAGACTTAACCCGTTGCGCCACCAGGGTGACCTTAAATGTGTTATTAATAGATTTGACCACTCTTTGGGTTTTAGGCTTAGATTTGCCTCTGGTACTCTCAACTTTGGGGCTGGGGGCCATTAGCAACTACTATGTGAAATATCTTTCCTAGATGCCAGTGACCTTTCTGTACCATCACTATGAACCCTCCCCCAAACCTTACTATCTTAATTTACAGGTGAGTGAACTAATGTTTGGAGAGGGTAAGTTACTTGGCTAAAGTCTCACAGCTAGTAAGAATTAGAACTTGAACCTGAACTTGGGTTTTCTGATGATAAAGTTTATGTTCTCTCTTTTACAGCAGCTACCAACTTTTCTTTGGTTACCCATTCCCTTTTTCTTCATGTACTTTCCCATTCTCTGAAACAATTTGCATCAAGCTTTGGTTTACATCCATACCTATGCGGGTCTCAATACAAAAATCTCCCTTTATGATCTGGTAAAGATATCCCTCTTCGATCACATCTTATTTTCATAGAAAACTAAATCCAGAGGTGATACTACAGCTTATGAAAAGCCAAAGGACTGATCACACAGAACCTCAGTGGCATCAAATATCTCAGATCTGTATCCCATCCCTCCACTCCTAACCATTCTTTAACTCTCTAAACTATATAAAATATGTACACTTTGTTAGAGGAGGAAAATATCCTTGTAAACAAGGTTAGAATATGGAAAGGTGATTTATGAGCCATTATTTCTCATCCTTGGACATTAATTAAAAGTATTTCAGGCACACTAAAAGCACATTTCCCTCTTCCACTGAATGGAGTTTTAATTTCACAGATTTGGAAAAATCACATTCTTCTGTGGCATAACAGAATTGTCATCTTGATTTTTGGCTTAGTGTTGACCTCATGATTCAGGAACTAAGGCTTTTTGACACAATATGAACGGTTATTTGTGCTTTATCTTTACCTGACAGCCTGTCATTTCCACAGTTTACACAATACACACAATTCTATAATAAACTTAAATACAATCCTATAATAAACTGCAATTACTATAATTAATAGATATTAAAATTTGGTCTGTCCTTATTGACAAATGATAACCCACTGTGCTTGGTATTTTCTAAACCTGTGACAAAGTTTGTTTATACTAATGGCCTATTGACTGAGTTCTGCTGCTTTGAGCTAATTCAGATGGGTGTCTCCAGGAGGTCAAATCTCCCAAGCTTTTCCCACTCTGCGAATAGATTCTGTTCCTCAAATTGCAGAAGCTAAAATCTTTAACCCAGACTCAGATGAAGTACTTGAAAACACTTGATAAATTGAGAGGATCTGAAATATGAAAAGATAGGGGGAATCACTGTCATCTTGAACTAATTAGAACACATCAGAAAGGAAAGGTAAAACTGACTGCTTTTTATTTTAGTAAGAGTTGACACCGTTCTCAGCACATACTAGGTTTCATAGTTGTTACAGGATCACAAGCTGTGGTCCTTGTCAACTCCAAGTCCAAAGTTTGGTTTTATGTATGGTTGTGAGGACTATAGATTTTTCTTTGACCTGTTTCAATATCTTTCTGAGCCTAATTTTTTGGGATCCTAAAAAATACATTTTAGAAATTCTTTAATTTGGGAAATTCATGACCCTGGGTAAATCTGATAGCTAATTTAGAAATGAGTTACTTTTCTTAAAAAGCTAATAATAATGAAGAAATACTAAGATACTAGAACCATTCATGGTAAGTGAGGAATTTCCTAGTACTTAGCAAAGCACATCTGTTTCTGTTTTAGTTTTCCCAGAAGATATTTTGGATGGGGGAGATAGTATGTAATACTTAGAGACTGGCTGGGATATAAGGAGGAATATTGCTTTAAAAAATATTTTGTAGAAGAACTGGGGTATAGATCACAGGTGTGGGGGGTGAGAGGATTCACTAGAGACAAAGTGGGGAGCAGAACAGGTGGATTTATTGAAATACACTGCCAAGGGCGAGTCAGGAGAGGTCAGCTGTGCCATGTGGATTAACTCCCTGGTCAGGAATCGAACTCAGGCAGTAGCAGTGACAGCCCTAAGACTTAACACCTAGACCACCAGGGAGGCCCCATATTCCATTTATAGATATGGAAGGCAAAGGGAGTGAGAGAATAAGTTTCTTTGGAAACAGATTTTTGATTTTTTTTTTTCCTCCAGAAACTTATCCTTGATACTCAGTTGCAGTGTATGAACAAGGAAGCCAGCCCTTTCTGGGCTCCAAATCTGCCATCACCTTGTTTTTTGGACTTCCAAGACTTCAGAACTCTGAGAAATCAATGTTTATTTTTTTATAAGTCACCCAGTGTATGTTCTTTTGCTGTAGCATCCCAAATAGATTAACACATACTTACCCTTACTAGTTCTCTCCCTTCCAAATTTCCCATTAGAATAATTTATCTTCTGCAAGAAGAATTTACTGTTTATTGTAGTGCTGACATGCTGCAAGGTAGTTTCTCAGATTTTATCTGAAAAAGATTTAATTTTGCCTTCATTTTAAAGAAGTTTTTCTCACTGGGTATATAATTCCAGTTTGACAGTTCTCTTCTTTCAGTAGTTAGAAGGCATAGCTACTATACCTTCCAGCAGTGGAAATAAGCAGGAAATAGTAAGTTGTTGCTTGCTTTTCATCACAGTAGGTAATTGCATAAGCTATAGAAGAGAGGTTTTCTTCTAAAGTAATTCTTAATTACAGGGTTCACAAATTTCAAATTTCGTATTTTTGAGTAACGTCCCATAGCTTCATAGTTAAAGATGAAGAAGAGGTCATTTCTTGTGCGTCCCAAGTTTGTTTGTAACTAATCTTTACAATTGACTCTTCAATTTTAACTAAATTATCCATGAAAATGGATTTGGAAGACCTTAAAGAACTGAGTGAGAGCATATTTTCTAAATGTACAGTTTACAAAGATTTTGTTCCATGTGTGTCTACTTAGACAATTTTTTTTTGGTCTATGACTGTATCAACATCCTAGCTATGATAAGACCAGTGGTTTTACTCAAGGGGTAAAGAAAGGCTAACTGGCTTAAGAATTTTTCCCAAGTAGTATTTTCATAATACTCCAATGAGATACTAGGACATAAAATAATGGAATTCCTGAAAAACAAACCAAACTCCCAAATGAATTTTCTTCAAAAAATTATATGAATTTGAGAGAAAAAGGTAAGAAATAAAATGGAGTGTCACACTCAATAAATATAGGCTAGAGTTACTGAATTTCAAATTGCTTGACTATTTGAGAAAGCCTCTGAGGACTGTATGACTGGTCTCCACAGTTGTCCTTTAAGGAAGACTGATTCAAAAGAAACTTCCAAAAGCCACTTGAGTTCCAGGAGCTTGTTCTTCAGATTCTGTCTTTAAGCCTAAGGAGTACTTTGGAAAACTATGATAGCTGAGGTGGGAATTTCACAAACTCCAATTCTGGATCTTAGAATCTCTCTTTTCCAGACTTGATACAACAAAGTAAGGGTCTGGGGCTCTATGAACTCATGTGACACAGATTACAAGCTACTGATAGGGAGAGCTAGGACTGCTTTCTCGTTCAGCGAATATTCACTAAGTACCTACTGTGCACATGGCATCTAGTTCATCAATCTTTACACCACCACAGGTCTTCCTTGTGAATGATAACAACATAAAAAGCACATCGGGATTTATACTTTTTAAAAACTCTATCTCTAAAAAAGAGATCTTTCTGAAGCTATCGTTGAGATATTTGCAAGGAAATCCAACAGTCGTGTTTACAGGAGAGTTGTAGTCAGAACCCGCAGTTAGTGTCTGTGTGCTGCAGCAAGATGCATTTCTATTGAGAGGGAGATTTCCATGCCAAAGTGGGACCAGAGGTCAGGGACCAAGTGTAATGGTCAAATGTGAATTAAGAACAATTAATGAGTCTGGACACGAATTAATTGAGTTCTCGCACAATAAACAGTTAGGTCACAGGGACATCTGAATTCAACATTGCAACAGCAGGAAAACAGGGGATTTTGAATTGGTTCTATTATTATTCAAAGGAGAAGGGCTGCTGGTGTTGTCAAGTACAAACTCTTGTCAGATGCCTTTACCTGCTCAGATCTCCAGTTACTGTTCAAAGTTCAACTCTCACTAGATAGGAATTGCACAATTATGTCAGCTTCTCAGGTTCGATCAAGACATCAGAGAAAAAAGGAACCACGTTCAGTAGAAATAAGCAAAAGCTGTTTGCATTTCTGGAGTGGAGGAGAAACAATGATGTGTCGGTGTGGGACAAGACAAGGGATGCTACCTACAAAATCTGCCTTCTGATATGCCCATATCAATGAAGTTTAGGCTCCTCTTTCAACTATTTCAAAAATTCTACGCAAAAGAGACAACAGTTTAAGGGACTTTGTTGAGACTGTCAGCATTGTTTTTGTTGGGGGGGAAAAAAGGACGTCTGCAACAAACTCCACAGGAAGGTTTATGGACCCCCACCTCAAGCCAGAGAGATCCAAGACCCCTAGGGCTACGAATCCCAGAATTCCATCATCATCCAGAAGAGAGGATTACCGGAAACTGAGGGGTGGAGTTAAGCAGACATGTTGGCTGTATAACGAGGGCTCTTGACCTTGGGGTGTCTCTTGCTTCTCGCCGGGCTACAGTGTGCCATTGGGGTTTCCAGCTCTTCGGATCTGGTAGGACGTGTTTGGAGATTTATCTCTCTCCCTCACTTTCTCTTTTGCCCCCGAGTTATTCATTTTTTATTTCCTTTCCTTTTTGTAAATAAACCCTTTTATTAACCTTTTCGTGAGTGCCTGCAATTGTTCTTATTATAAGTCCTTTTTAAGCGCACGGGTGAGAACCCACAGTCAGGCACCCCATTGTATTGTATATCGGGGTTGCCCTGTAACATTTTGAGGAAGAAAAGTCCAACATTTGTGAATTTGAGTCATGCTTGCCTGGTCATGAAGTAGGGACTAATTATTATGCTCTGATACCTTTGAGAAATTAAGCAAAATTGCCTCCTACAAAGGATATGTCCACTGAATGGATGGACCAGGAAAAGTCTATGCTCCAGGCTGTAGTCTAGTACTGTAACTCAGGTCTGTGACCTGTGCAAAGACTCGATTTTAGCCCCAACATGACCCGTTGGCCAAGTACTTTGTGCAGGGAATGGTTTTACCTAGAGGTCCTCCCCTGAAAACTTAAGATTTTTTGGATTTATTTTCCGGTCACCATAGGTCCAGGGTCTGTCACAAAGTGTGAGTTAGTAATTACCTAAGATTACAGGGCATGGAGCAGGGGATTTCCAAAAAGACAATGTCCAAGGGACAAAGATGGAGCTAAAGGCAGAGAAAAATCCAAATCCAAAAGAATTGGGCAGAAACATAGAGGTTAGATTTGACCAGAGATAATCAAGAAGGAGGGGGATGTTCTAGAGGGAGGGGCCAAGGTGAGCCTAGATGATTCCTGATTGAGTATACTTCTCTACTTTTGTTTATCAGAAAATAGCTTTAGGGGCCTCCCTGGTGGGGCAGCTGTTAAGTGCTGTGCTGTAGAACTGCCAGCAGCAGAGATGCGAGTTCGACGCCCAGCCAGGGAGATTCCCACATGGCACGGCAGACCTCTGCTGCTCCCCTCAGCAGTGTATTTCCGTTGATCTGCCCGTTCTGTTCCCTGCTCTGTCTCTGGTGGGCCCTCTTGTTGCCCCACACCACTGGCCTGTATCCCAGCTTGCATGCATAAATAAACAAATCTTTATTAAAAAAATAGCTTGATTGCCTCTTCAGTTTTGAAATATATTTTCACTGAATATAGCACCCTAAGTTGACAGTTTAATTTTCTCTCCACAGTTTAATTATGTAATTTATTGTCTTCTGGTTTGGGTTATTTCTGATTAGAAGTCAAAAATCATTTTTATTGCTCTTCAGTTATTGTCTTTTGTCTCTGCATGCTTTTAATATTTTCTTTTTAGCTTTCTTTTTACTGCAATTTGGCTATAATTTATCCTCGCATAGTTTTCTTTGTGCTGTCCTGCTTGGGCTTGGTTGAGGTCCTTCTTATGACTGTGGGTTGCTAATTTCCATCAAACTTTTAAAATATTTAGCCACCATTAAAAAAAATGGTTTCACTGTATTTTCTCTCCCCATTTATTTTCAAACTTTAATTTCACATAAACTTTATTGACATGTTTAATTATGCTTTATGGAGAAAAGCTATTTATCTACATGTCTTTTTTTTTTCTGGAACAGAAATTTTTTGAAAGGTTAGGATTTTGTCCTATTTTTTTATATCCCCTTAACTTCACAAAACTTTACATGTACATGGGAAAGCTCAAAATATACTTGTAGAATTAATTAGTAAATGAATGGCAGGATGACCATTTATTGAATGCTTATCACGTGTCACATATTTAGCTACTTTCATGTGAAATATTCATTCCCACTTCACAACAATCTTGAGAGACAAATAATAAGCGCCCTGATTTTATGGAAGAATAAACTGAGTCTTAGAATTCAACAAGCTTGCTCAAGTTTACGCTGCTCACAGTAGGGAGCTGGCATCGAAACCAACATATTTCTTTGTGATTTATGAGGGAAGAGAAAGTACACAGCATTGTCTTATACTACTAGGCTTGATTCTGCCTCTCATCCTGTATCATTCATTAATGAGAGGAAAATAAATTATGGGGAACACCAAGAGTTGAGGAAGCAGATGGCAAGATGCCCTTAAGCTGAATGGGACTGGCATGCCCAGCGGGGGTGTGCTCCAACTGAGACAGGCAGAGAGAGGGCAAGGCTGGGGGCAGGTGCCCCATTTGCACCTACTCATGCAGTTGAAGAAGATGGCAACAAACAGCCATCCCAGTGACACCAGGAAGCTTGTTAGCTGCTGTTTCTTACCTATTTTGGTCTCTGCAAAATTGATCAATTTTGGCCTCCACTGGGAATGACTTGTAAGGGTTTAGAGAGAAAGAACATTGCATATGAATTCTCAGGGATGGCACTTTCCGGCACATCATCAAGGTAGACAGACGAGTGGCATTTTGAGTTTATTTTTTATTATGTGATTCTTGTGATCTTGGTAACTTCTACTGGAGAAAGAGTTTCCTCTTGTCTTAAGAAATGATGATTAGCTGTTATGTTTTGTTTGTTTCATGCTATTGTTGATCTGTCTAAAATCTATCATTATATATATATATATATATATATATCCTCATATCTTCTATTTATTCATTGATTTATTTGTCTACCTGGTATCTCTCTCTCTTTACTACTTTTAAAATGTATTTGTCAAAATTTCCAGTATCCTCATTCCAGTTTATGGCATTTTAAATATCTCTTGTTAGCATACATCTTGGACAACATAGAATAAATTCAGGTATTGAGGACAAGTGAAGAATCTGATTAAGTCCTTAGGAGAAGCTAAAAAGAGTATTAACAACCTAAGTCCATAAAAAACATCTGTTCCAGTCATGCTGGTGATTTTTATTGGTCCTTCAAATCCGTAACAAAGATCTCTACAGCAAGACAAATGTTCTAGTGGAGTGCAATTTCCAATTTCTTAGCTAACCTGATTTTGTTGATTCATACATATGCATGATCCAGTGCTGTTCCTAATACAGAAATAAATAAATAAATAAAGTGGAAGACAAGGGAGGAAAAATTCTTTGGAGCTCTACTTTCTTTTTATATTATTTATATTCCTTGAAATGCCCTTGAAATTTCATTCGCTAAGGGAAGCTAAACAAATAATTGCATACTAAAAGGGAAACGAGACTATCAAGCCAGATAATTTGTAACATCAAATCTTCTTTTTCCACGGTTAACATTTTCTCTGTGAGGGAAGATGAGGCGTAAACAGACCAATGTATCTTAAATGCAAGAACTAATAACAATGCCAAATGCATGAAGTGAAAATACCTCAAGATCCACTTTCACAGTTCTGCTCCATCATAACTGAATGCAATATGCTATAGCCATAATAGGAGTCACGCTTGTCATATTTCCCCTGATCTCTAAAGAAGGATGCCAGTGCAATAGTAATGCACCTCGCTTCTCTTTCTGGCTCTCAACATTCTTTTTATTTATTTATTTAGTTAGTTATTGGGACCTATTACATATTTTGAAAAGTTTCCTCTGAAAACAAACTTGACAGTACTCTGAAGTCAATGTAATGAGACTCCAACACTTCGTTTGAAATCAATCATGACCACAAATGGAAGGAGTCAGGAAACATAGCAGAGGTTGTTAGGGATTCGCAGCCTCATTCTCCATGGGAAAGTAGAGAGGAAGTGTGGGGACGAAACTTAATTTCTCTGATGTGACTCTCAATGTCTCGACGCTACCATCACAGGAGTTTGCATGGTGAGATGTGTCCCATCGACAACAGACTGAGAAGTGTCTTAAAAGTGAAGTACATTGTAATTTAAATGTAATTTTTTTTAGATTTATTTATTTATGCATACAGGAGCTGGGGTATAGGCCATAGGTGTGTGGGGAGTGAGAGGATTCACCAGAGACAGAGTAGGGAGCAGAACAGGCTGATCGACTGAAATACACTGCTGAGGGGAACAGTGGGTGAGACAGGAGAGGTCTGCTGCACCATGTGAGAAGCTCCCGGGCCGGGGATCGAACCCATGCTGCAGTGGCTGCGATAGCTTCATAGTGTCCAGACTTAACCCCATAGTGCCACCAGGGACACAATTTAATGTAATGGCTTATACTTTAAATGTAATTTAAGTAATTTAACCTTCAAACTTCATGGTAAGATGGGGGTTCTAAGTGTTAAAAGGTAAAGGGAAAATCTTAAGGAAAGAATGTTAGGAAGGCAATCTACTTTCTGTTAAAAAAAATCTGGCCCTAAGTTCCTACACTAATTACCAAAATAGAAGGGCTTTAGAGGGAGAAGGCATGAAAGGAACTTGGGCGAAGAGAAGAGAGGCATGAGAGTAATTAGATGGTGAGGGGACTGGGGCTCTTCCTGCGCCCAAGCCATTTTTCAGTAGGGTCTGGGAACTCAGCTGCTTTAGTCTCCTTTAGTTACTTCTATCACCCGCACACATAGTGTACACTTTCTTACCCCAGTCATATCTGTGGATATTTTTGCGCTCACCTCCACACACCTACTGACTAGTTTTTCCCAGCTACCCTTTTTGTGTTATCAGACACAAGCACCTCACATTTTTAAGGGCTCTCTCATTGCTTCTTGCTGAAACTCATGGACATAACATGACTATAATAAAGGAGTGCGCCCTAGAGGATTTAAAGGAAGGTTGGTTGAATTTCTCCAAGGTCAGGGGTGGGAGGTTGGGGAGGGAAGGGTGGAAGAAGAGCAGGGAGGAAGATTTTAGAGAAAAGAGATAGACCTCTAGGGCAGCCAAGGCAATGCCCTTCTACCACTCTTGTCTAACTGGAGTGCGTTCCTTATTGTGGCACCGTGGGTTATAGAAAAGTCAGGGAAGTAGCTTTTGATGATTGATCCCAGGTTGAGACAAGGGCACCTACACAGAGAAATTGCAGAGGTTTGTGCAGTAGCCCCGACTACTCGTGAAGATGTCTGAGTGAAGGATGCAGGGCTGACCCCAGCACACGCAGACACTGAGTTCTAATCATGGAGAAGCTCACTTTTCCAGGTTTGTTCTGCACTGAGGAAGATTTGTAAATTAAAGACTCCAAGGAATTCTTACTCTCTGCAGCTAGTGTGGAAGGATCTGTCGCCTACTGTGTTTTACTCACTGAAGTCGTATTACCCCAGTAATAAGGGGTGGGAGCTGTAGGGAGAGAGGATAGAGCTTGGACTCTGGAGCCAAACTGCCATGTTTGCACCCTGGCTCTGCCGCAGAGAACCTGTGACCCCGATAGGTGTCTCCTCATCTAAAACTGAGACTAACAATGGTACTCACCAGGAAAAAAGAACTGAATGTATGTATAGCTTAGGGCAGTCCTGGCATACAGCAAGAAACACATAAGCATTTTTTTGTGAATACTCTATTTAAAGCTGATATCTGGATTTCTGGGCAGGGAAGGGCTTTCTCCACTGGGACCTAACCGTTCAGTTTGTCCTATAACCCGGGTCAGTCCAGTGTCAGTAGCTGCGCTCTTGCCCACTATCCTGGTTTGGCTTTCAAGTTGTTCGTAGCCACCCAAATCTGTGTTAGATTTTACTTTCTTGAGTGTCTTATGTGGGTTTTTCAGGCAGGATCTCATGGAGACTAATTCCATAATATGATTTCCACAAATGAAGTTACAGCGACCAAAAGATTATATAATAGAGTCAGACAGTTTTTTACAGTGATGGATCTTGTCTGTAGCTCCTAACAGGACGTTCCACTGAGATGCTGCTTGCCACTTTTATTTTAAGGAGCACAGTCAATCAGCTCCTTATTCCCCTCTAACACAGGCTGTGAGGAAGGCAGGACAGATTTGTCCTTCACTATGCACCCCCTCCTCACCAAGGAACTGGAAGTCATTAAGGCATAACAGTCTTTTAAAAATTAACTTTAAAAAAATATTTTTTGTGTAGAAGAACTGGGATGCAGGCCAGAGGAGAGTGTGTGTGTGAGAGGATTCACCAGAGACAGACTGGTGAGCAGAACAGGCAGATCTAGTGAAATACACTGCTGAGGGGAGCAGCGGGTGAGAAAGGAGAGGTCTGCTGCGCCATGTGGGTCAGCTCCCTAGCCAGGGATCTAACTCAGGCTATAGTGGTGATAGTGCTGTGACTTAACTCCCAGGCCACTAGAGAGGGCCCTTAGTTAACTTTTAATTATTGTAGTTGGTTTACCACACTCCATGTGATTTAGCGCTTCACATGTATGTTACCACACATACTCACCAGCAAAGTACCCATAATCCTCCACGACAGTCCATTGACTCCCCTCCACCCTCTGCCCCTGCTCCTTCTTCTCTGGTAGTGTTAGTTCTGTAGTCATATTTCAAAGGGGTTTGTTTGGTTTACTTTTGTCTATTTCTTTGCTTTGTTTCTTTATTATTCCACATATGAATGAAATCATCTGGTATTTGTCTTTCTTTTTGATTTATTTCACTTAGCATAATCCCCTCCATCCCATCCATGTTGTCACAAATGGCAAGATTTCACCTTTGGGAAAAAAATTAAAAAACAGATGAGCAGTATTCCATTGTGTTTCTATAGCACATCTCCTTTATCTAATCATCCATCGTTGAATACCTGGCTATTGTAAATAGTGCTGCAACAAACATGGACATGCATATCAGCATTTGAATTGTGTTTTGTATTCTTTGGTTAGATGGCTAGGAGTGGAATTGCTGGGTCACATGGTAACTATTTTTAGTATTTTGAGAAATCTCCTTACTGTTTTCCCTAGAAGTTAGAGTGCTTTTTAAGGGCTCCTAGGCCACATTTGTTGTTCCTGGTCTTTTTCTTGTGGGTCATTCCCACTGGTGTGAAGTGGAATCTCTTTATTTTGATTTTGACTTCCAGGATAATAAGTGATGATGACCATTTTTTCATAGAGCAGTCTTGAGGGGTTATTGCATCTGTATTCATTTTCCTGCAGTAGAGATTTCTGTGAGAATGTGCCACATAAATGCTGAGGCAATTGGCAAATGATGAGTAGAAAAACATATATATATATATATATAAACATGCATATTTATAACAACTAACTGGTACCTGACACAAAATCCAATGGCTGATAAATGAGGATTCTTTCATCCATTGTTTTACACATAAAAAAAAATCAATTTGGAACATTTTTTTCAAAGGACTAATGATATTATAATATATATAATTTATATCACATGAATATACCAAATGACATCTAGTATTTGGTAGACAGTCAATATGCCACAGCAGATACAACACCCTCTCCCTTTCCCCCCAAATCAAATGACTGTGTTAGGGCAAATCTGGGACTCTTGACACCCAATTAAGTGGCCTTTAAGGTACTGTTTTCTTTTTAGAAAATTCAATTTCAGGATTTCAAAGTCACTTGTGAAAAAGAACTACTTAACTACTTTTAGGCTACAGAAAGATTTTTAAAGAATAGTAGGTTTTTTTTTTGTATAAATGTGTTCAAATTAGAAAAGCATTTCATGGATTTAACTGTGTTTCTTCAACAGATAAAGTATCTGTTGATTACACGTGATTGCATTTGTGGGAGACCAAAAATATATTTCATTCCCCGCTTTTACTCCTTGGGGAATTAATGTCTACCTTCAAAATTCTATGGGGTTATTGTCAGGCTAATGTGAATTTTATTTATTTTAAGATTTATTTATTTATGCATATAAGCTGGGGTATAGGCCAGAGGCATGGGGCGGCGAGAGGGTTCACCAGAGAAAGAGTGGGGGAGAAGAACAGGCATATTGACGGAAACACACTGCTGAGGGGAGCAGCGGGTGAGGCAGGAGAGGTCTGCCGTGCCATGTGGGAATCTCCACAGCCAGGCATTGAGCTTGTGTCGCTGCTGCCGACAGCTCCACAGCGCAGTTCCTAACTGCTGCGCCATCAGGGAGGCCCCCTAATGTGAATTTATAAATTACAGTGATTTGTAAATTGAAATCACAAGTAAATTATATAGACATATATATTTAGTTCACTAATTCTTTCTCCATCTATGGTTATTTGTTTTTTTAATATTTCTTCAGAAATGTTTATTTAATGAAAGCACTATTGACCACATAGATTATTCACATGGTTTTCTTTGTGTAAATGGTTTTGCTTTATCTGCTCCTTTGCTTTTTTCTTTATATTCTACATATGAGTGAAATCATCAGTATTTGTCTTTCTTCTGACTCATTTCATTTGGCCTGTGCTTTTTACTCTTTAACCCACAGATAGTCCATTAAAGCTGTTGCTCTAGTTTCATGGGGTGCTTATCTCTCTGACCTTGGGGAATTTCACTTATTTTCTTTCCAGTCTAGTCATAACTTGAAAAGATTTAAAAAGATTATCCGGCATTTTTACATGTCTTTTCCTGGAAAGATTGTTTGGCTTGTTCTGTTGTTGATATGAAAGTCTCAGTTATTTGCCTGTCCATCAGTTATTATATAATTAGCATTTTTCTTTAAAAATAAACACATGTTTCAAGCAGAATGGAGATTATTTCACTATACATATCCTTTAGGGTTGGAAATTTAGAGTCCTAGTTCCTGCAGTAGAAAATGGGCACAAGGAACAAAGCACCCTTTTCGGTTGGGGTGCCATAATCCTCAGAATCCAGAAGTTCCTGGATTCTGGAGAAGTTAGTTTAGAGAAGGAGACTAGAATTGAGATATCCTCTTCCCATTACCTAACACTGGATTCTCTGTCTTAGTAACTGAATTAATTAAATGAATTCCAAGATACTTAATGAGTCACCTGCTTCATAAATCTAATTATAGCAGAATGGAAAATATGGAAGAATGGAGGTCTTGATTCTGATATATGTCATACCACTTCTGAACAAACAGGCCCAGACCTTTTTTTCCTAAAAATCCTGAATGTAAAGGAAGATAGAGTACATTTTCTGCCAACTCTTCCTTTGTGCCACATGTGATAGACACAATGCATTCTGAAAACAAATAAGCTATTTCTCTCTTCGGTCTATGTACTTGAACCTCCATAAACGATTGAGTTACATGAGAGAAGATTTAAATTTTTATTCTCACTATAAATCTTTATGACATATTGCCAAAGCTTTCTAAGCCTGTCCAGAGAGTAGTTCCAGATATATTTGAACAACCTACCCATCTCTTCTACAACCCCCAATATTATTTTGTCTTTTTCAGCTACCTCTTTTGAATCAGTATTCAAGACTAACTTACCCTTCACTTCCTCAGAAAATGCACCCTTGAACTCGAAGAGTTTCTATCCAGGACATTCCCCAAAGTGAGAGTTGGCTAGTAAAAGGAGAATAAGACTTGAATCAATGAAAATGTAAGGACCCCTTGATTGATGTACTTTATATCTTTTGCTTGCCCTTCTACATCGATTCTTCTCCACTCTGTTCTAGGCCTCATGGGTTGGCCCATATGACCTGATTAATGGAACCGCTTGTCTTTGACTTCTAGTTGAGTTTAGCTAGTAGGGAATACCGGAAGGAGGTGTAGGGATAAGAGTGGGTTGGTTATCAAACCTCAGACTTGCCTACCACTAAGCAGTAGCACGCCCCAACCAAAGAAAAAGCATCAGTTGAGAGACACTCTCCAAACAGCTCTCCCTCCTCAGGTCTGGTTACCACTCCTCCCCTTAGTAAGCCAACCTGGGGTTTACTAGCTCTGGAGCATGCTATTAAAAATATACTATTATCACCTTTTAAAAAAACCTTCTATTTAAAAACCTCCCAAAACATTACTTTCAATAAAGGAGTTGAGAAGGGTAGATTTTAACCCTAACAGACTAAGATTAAAAAAAAAGATCTGTCTGGGATAAATAAAGATTAAAAAGAAACTGAAAATTAAATAGAATAATTAACATCTGCATTAGAAACAGTAAAGAGCAGAATCATTACTGAATAAAATCAAGCTGGTAGTTGTAAAGAATTCACTTGAGGAATTTTATCATAACATGGAGGAAATGTATGCAGAGAACCAGATGAAAAGCAGCTGACAGCTAAGTGAAGTTATTGAACAGGCCACATACAAGATAAATATTCAGTAAGAAAAGCTTTCTAATATATCAAAATAATTATTTAGAAAATATAAGAAAAGATTCCACCTATGCCAAAAATAATATTTAATTACATTTTACTTAAAACATTTGTTTATATTAAAAACAACTAAAGCTACCTAGCTTTACTTATTAATAATAAACAAACGAAATAGGAAAATTCACTATTACAAAAATATCAATTATTGATAAATTAATGTGAAACTTTTATTATTTTTTTAAAGATTTATTTATTTATGCATACAAGCTGGGGTATAGGCCAGAGGTGTGGGGTGGTGAGAGGACTTATCAAAGACAGAGGGGAGCAGAACAGGCAGATCAACTGAAGTACACTGCTGAGGGGAGCAGCAGGAGGGCAGGAGAGGTCTGCTGTGCCATGTGGGAATCTCCCTGATGGGGTATCGAACTCGTGCTGCAGTGGCTCTGGATAGCTTCACAGTGCTGCGCTTAACCCGTTGCGCCACCAGGGAGGCCCAAATGTGAAATTTTAAATACAAAAATAATCAAAATCCTAGTGAGATTTTGCTTGGTATGGAGTGGAAGGCAAAGACATGATAAAGGAGTCTGAATATATATAAGAAAATGTACCGAAAAATAGCAAAGACATTTTTTGAGAAAAAATGATTCAAGAAAAAAATACTGTTCTACTGTTAGTTAGAATAATCAAGACATTGTATTACTTTCATAATAATGGAAAAGGCTGATTCATGAAACAGAATAGATTAAAAAAATAATAATTTCTATAAGTGTATAATGAGATGGAACCATAAATCAATGGAGAAAGGAATATTCAATAATTGGTGTTGAACCAATTGGATACATTTTTGAAAAAGTATGTTCAACTTTAGATCATGTTACACTGAAACTAATTCAAAATGGACTAAAGAACTACGTTTTTAAATGACATCATGAAAGGCTAAAAAAATTTAAATACTTTAAAAGTCTTAGCTAAGATTATGAAACATTTTTTACATAAAAACAATGGAAAAAGTCCTGGGAGAGTTATTAATTAAAAAAATTGACACCTATAGGACAAAAGACATTAGAACAGCAGTAAACAGCTGTAACAAAAAGTCAATAACATGATGGCTTTAAAAACACCACATTTTAGCTGCTCTTACCTGAGAGGACAAGGTGTGCCATTCAGGTTCACGCAGGTTCTTCCCAACTCCTTGTTTTGTCATCTTCTAGCACATACTGTTGCCGGTCTGGTTAAAGCAGTGGTCAAAGGGGCACATGCAAATGTGTTCACTGTAGCACAATTGAAAATAACCCATGTGTCTGACAACAAGAGAGTGACTAAGTAAGAAAGTGTGAGGACTAACACTATTGCTATCTCCATCTGCCCACCTGGCCTTATAGAAAACATAACTAGTGTTTATCACCCATGTGAGAAGTTCTGGTGACAATAATATATTAAACGATTTCTTTGCTCCTTATTTGTTCTTTTGTCATTTATGGACATTCCAGTACATAGACCAAAGCATCGTACGGGGACATTACCTGTGGTCTTCCATTGTTTTTCCCAAAGGAACTTGCAGGAATTTCTCACTCAGTCCGGTAAGTACCGGACAATTGTCTCTACATTAGTCTTTATGTGGCCTTTCCTCTCCAGGCTCCCTCTTCTGCACAGAACTTCCCGATATGCCATGCTCCCCTCATTTCAGGCAGCCTCTTGGATCATGCTGTTTCTCTTTTATTCTTATTGACTTTTTCTGTAGAATCTTACAGTGTGACTCTTGCCCTTCCCTTTTTCAGAACACTGGGGAATGCCTATGGGGAAGGAAGCATGACCCCAAACCGTGAGGCAGGCAAGGGGGAGGGAAAAGCTGTGGACAAGTTCCACGTCTCTCACTTTCTTCCTTCTCTTCCTTTCTGAGGGATTTCTGAAAAGGCTGCCAGAGTCTGCTTAACAATCTGAATTATTGTGCCAGATTTGTCTGGTGTTGGGTACAGCCCTTTGGAATTCCAAAGAGGAAAGAACATTTGCAGGAAAGCTACCATTATTATTACATTTGCATGATGGAATTTGGTGTCCCCTGAGAAGAAGCCTAACAAAGGTATGGGAGTTTTTTCTATAAGAGGTCTTTTAGCAGAATCATTCCTTTTGAGTCAGATGTATACATTTGGAGTTTTGTTTTTGTTTTTGTTAGGAAAATTGAGAGAGGGTGTGAGGGCTAACATCTTGACAGGGAGTAAGTAGGTGGTTGTACCTGCTGCTGAGAGGCTTATGAGGCCCCAAGATCCTCATTGTGGGACATTCCCAGGCATTACTGTGAGAGCCATTTGCTGTGGGTTTTTAGGGGATAAGTGTGGCAGCAGCATTACCTCTTTCCTGGCCTGCCAAGATGATTACACAGAGTTTTTGAAAAATAGTTCCCTCAAGGAAGTCCAGGGTTGTTTTGACATTTGGGATAGGAAATATTTGCCATGTAACCTTTAACTTAAAGGACTCATAGCTAGGGACAAACAAAGCATATTTATTGCCTCCATGTGAGCATTTGAGATAGTATTCAAAGTGAATCTTTTTTTGGAGAAAGGGCAAGTTAGGAATGTAGGGAAGGAGAGAAGGGAGAGAAGCTAAACATGAGAATGCAGACAAGACTTCTGCCTGCTAATACATAGTTCTTACTTTGAAACTATGGCCTGGGCAATGTGTCTTTTATCTCTTTGGATGTCCCCATTCAGAGCCTCCATGAGATTAGTCGCTCTTTGATAACGAAGACACAATATTGGGGATCGTCAGGAGGCCCTTTCAGGGCTGGATGACATATGATGGGACAGAGCCTTTGAAAGGTCATGTGATGTGACATCTGCTCTCCTACTAGCTTCTCCTCTAGCTTACCCATTCCTTGAGCGTTGACTGTTTTGTTGACCTTTTTCTCTTTCACACACTCTTAAATATCTTGGGAAGAAAGTGCTTAAGGAAACTTTGTCCAGTGACAGAATCTACAAAGGAAACAAGCTAGGTCATAGTAGGGAATGAGGCAACACCCCCATGGCTCATGGCTCATTCCAAAGTTTGGCAGAAGGACCCAGAAGAGCAGGAGTTGGAGACCTCAGTCTTCACCTCCCACCATTCCCTGTTAATGTCAGAGCTTTCTTTGGTATGTGTTCTCAGAATTCATCCAGGTTTGAGAAAAAGGGAGGTGATGGCACCTCTGATTCCTCTCTCCCTTCTTTATATGGTGTGGCTCCACTTTTAACTGTTTTTTTTCTTTCACAGCTCTGCATAATATTTGTAAAAAATAATTCTTTCCCATTATAACTCTGGATTTTCTCTGAAGTATGGCAGATTGAACACAAGTCTTTCTTCTCTCTTGAATTTTCCATTAAAAGAATATTCAAAGAACAAACTCAACACTATAGAAACCCACAGGGATAAAGAAGCAGGAAAGGAGGGCCTCCCCGGTGGCACAGCGGTTGATCGCCTCACCGTGGAGCTGTAGGCAGCGCGGGATGCAAGTTCGACGCCCAGCCAGGGAGAATCCCACATGGTGCAGCAGACCTCTCCTGCCTCGCCCGCTGCTCCCCTCAGCAGTGTATTTCTGATCTGCCTGTTCTGCTCCCCACTCTGTCTCTGGTGAACCCTCTCGCCGCCCCACGCCTCTGGCCTGTACCCCAGCTTGTATGTATAAATAAATCAATCTTTAAAAAAAAAAGAAGCAGGAAAGGAGACAATGGCAGACAAGAGAGGCCAGAACTGAGAAAGTGAAGGACAGTAGCACATGATTCAGCAGAGTGAAAGAAGAGGAAGATAGAGGAGGATAATGCAAAAAAGAAATGATCAGACTCACCCAACACAGCCTAGAAAAAAATCTAGGGCTGGAGACCAGGCACCACACGATGGGTGATGAAATCTGGAGAATTAATGGAAAGCTAGTTAGGACATGGATCTGGTCTTGCAGGCCCTTTGCCCAGTCCAGAACAACCAGGGGGCTGCTTCTCCCTCGGCCCTGCCCACGTCTCCTACAATCTACCAGCCCTGCTCTGTATTTGCTCCATAGAGCAGAAGTTTAATCTCTGGAAAATGCAACCAGCGAGGCGCTGGTTTGGGAAACATGGCGATGTCAGAAGAAAAGGGGTGAGGAGTAGAGGCAAAAAGTAGGGCCATAAAGGGATAGTTTGCATACGGATTGGTGGGTGTCCTTTCCCTGCCCTCTTACAGAAGAGGTGAAGTCAGTCATATATAGTGTGCCGGAGAGATGTCCGAAGAAGTCTTCTAAGATAATGAAGAATCTGAGAAAAGGCTTAGAGGGTGTTGACATCTAAGGATCCATTAACTAAAAAAATTAATTCACCACTTACTACAGAAAAGCCCAAAGGAATGTTTTATAATCCATACAAAGTCCTTGCAAAAGGATTCTCATGATCTTCTTAGAAGCTCCTTAAACATGAACAGAGAGCTGAGCATTTCCACACATCTGAGGAAATTCTCCAGAAGAAAAGAGAAAGACCGCCATATGGGAGGAGAAGACAACTATAGCCTACAGAATGTGAGGCTAAGGGTGGTGGGGGGCAGAACAGGAGCTCTGTTCATTGTGGACAAAATGGACACTTCCCACTGGTGGTTCTCAACCTCGGCTGCATCAGCTTTAAAATTGACTTTGTCTGAGTCCCAATTCCAGAGATTCTGATTTAATTCATCTGAAGTGAGGTTTGGGTATTGGACTTTTCAAAGCACTCCTAGTGGTTCTGATATGTGCTCTTGGTTAAGAACTGATGCTTTAAAACACATACATATTTTACTTACGTTTTAAAAATGTTAATTTTTATTAAAAAATGTAGACTGCTTAAGAAAAAAGGGAAGGGAAAAAACTGGGCTACAGGATCAAAGGAAATCTTTATTGTAGTGGGCAAGGCACCCCGTCTTCCCTGGCTCGTCTTTCTAATTCATCTGCCTAAGTCAGCAAGCCCACACCACCCTCTACCAGTCCCCTGCCTCAGCAATCCCAACCCCCTTTCTCGTCATGCTGTGAGAATTCTCATATTTAGTTATTCTTCTTGGACTATTGGTGTTAAAATTGTCCTTAAATGCTCTTCCCTCGCCTGCCACGATCACCTGAATAAAGCAAGTTCTTCCTCACTGCTTTTCACCTTGACTCACTTGTCTCACTTATTTCCTAAAGGATACATTCACTGCCATGAACATTGAAAATTCTAGTAAGTAATAGGGACATTCACGTTTTTCTGAACTCCCCACATCTGGGATTGTCTGTATATACCACATTTTTAGTAGTTTACCATTACCATTGTCTTCTTTAATCTTGAGGGCAGCTATGCGAAGTGAAGTATCAATATCCCATTTGGTCCCATATAAAATAATCAAGCCTCAGAGAGATTAAGTGACAAGCCTAGGGTTGCCCAAGCAGCAAATGGCAGAGCTGCGGCTTCCACTCATGTCTTTTAGGTCTGGTCTTGTTCCAGAACACCTCTCTCCTTGTTTTGAGATTGCAGTGAGCAAATGTTCTTGTCTTCTCAACATTTTATTAATACCTTAGGATAAGAACCATCTATTACACTTTAAGAATCCAATCATTGACCCATATTTATTGCTTACTCTAGGCACTCTGAAACTATCCGCTCATTTGATTGTGCTAACGAAAGTAATAAGGACTATTTATGGTGCCAGATCTTTATAGGAATTATTCCACTTGTTCATCACAAGAAGTATATGAGTTACTACAATTATTATTCTCATTTTAAAACCAATATCCAGAGTTATAAAATGTAAAGGGACACGGAGGAGGACACAGAGCTTATTAGAATCGATGCAGTTGAAACTCGTCCCAACACCATCAGAGTCCAGCGCTCGGAACTTCTTGCTTCATTTCTTCCTCATGTGAAGTCACAAAGAGTAGTTCTCATTGTGAAGTTTTCTCAATCCAGATTTATAACTATTCTTTATAATTTTTCCCGAAGACACAGTTGGCAGTGAAGGCAGGAGACAAGATTGCTAACCTTGTAGGTGCATTCACTGTGGCAGGTTTGGAAGATAAATTAACAAACCCAGTGTTGACCTTTGCTTAGAATCCATCCCTGCTTCCTAAAAATAGCTCAAGTTCAAGAAAAGCTAATGTATTTGTCAATTGAAACTTTAAATCTCATGAAAAGGAAAAAAATAAACTGTGAACAACATTTGAAACTTGGCCTCAAAGTTTTAGAAAATAAACACACACACATGCACACATTCACACACAGTTGTGTGTTTTTTGGTCATGTAGCCGTGGTAGTGAAGCTAATATATCCCACTGAACTGATCTTACGTCTTGTCACATTAATGTTTCAAGGCACTCAATGTAAATATTAAAACTAATAGCTTCACTCTTCAGCTATTACTCCTCCATCTGTTGAAATCATCATAAAACTTTCAAAGCCTTTAGAACATTTACACACTTGAATCTGATGGCAGAGAAAGGAGATTCACACACCCAGCCCATAAGCTTAAATAATAGTGAAGAGATGTTTATGGAATATGCTTTATTTATTCATCATTTCAAGTGAAGTTTCCATTTTGATGGAGGGGGCGGAAATCAAAGGATAACTGTCAAGGGAGAAGCCTAAAGTATTGCTTTTCTATATTGAGGACTTGTGAAAAACAAAGAAGTCCATGAGAATCTCAGTCCAAGGTCAATCAATGCTAAGGCTGTGGGTACGTAAACATCTAATGGATCGTAGAGACACATACCAGTGTTATGAATTTTTAAAGAGCAACTCTTCAGCACAGAACCCCATAAATCAATGATGACTTATTGGCTTGATCAATTATGCAAACTTTTAAAACATTTAATGACAGGTAATGAACAGGTCTCTGGGGGCACCAGTCAACAGTGTTTTTGCTGCTGTAGTTACATCTGCTTAAATGAGTTGGGTAGAAGCAGTCATTACTAGGAAGTAATTAAAAGTGAACTCTAAGAGTCTGTGAAAGAGATGAGTACTTTAGTCTTCACACATGCCTTAGATAGCTCAGGAAATGGGTTGTATCCTAATCTATTCATAAGTCATTCAGTTTGGTTTTCGATGGTGTGCTATTCTCGGGGAACTCCTATTTCTAAGCGTTTATTTGGAGGTTTTCTGCAAAATGATCTCAGCAGTAATGGGGAAGGTAATTTTGAAAGAAGAAAAAGTATGTAATGGGTAGTGACACTATTTCTTATATCTATCCATTTTGAAATTACCTTTAGGCCTCCCCGGTGGTGCAGCGGTTAAGTGCTGCGCTGTGGAGCTGTCAACAGCGGCGACGCGAGTTCGACGCCCGGCCAGGGAGAATCCCACATGGCGCGGCAGACCTCTCCTGCCTCGCCTGCTGCTCCCCTCAGCAGTGTATTTCTGATCTGCCTGTTCTGCTACCCGCTCTGTCTCTGGTGAACCCTCTCGCCGCCCCATGCCTCTGGCCTGTACCCCAGCTTGTATGTATAAATAAAAAAAAAAAAAAATCTTTAAAAAAAAAAAAAGAAATTACCTTTAAATAATAATTGGAGTGCCAGACAGACAGAAGCAGGGGTGGGGTGATACTGTAAGATCATGCTCAGCCTGGGAGTGAAGGGCAGGAAGCTCAGTATGGGTTGACTAACCCCTCAGAAAACCCCACATCATCACTGTAATGTATTACAGTGTTTTAATCGTACATTAAAATAGTGACTCAGTGAAGGATGAAGGACTTTGGGGGGATAGAATTCTGAACTTAACAGTACTTTAGAGTTTAAACATTGATTTTTTTCTTATTGTATAATTTCAGATAAGTCTTTTGACTGTGAAAAAGACAGAAGTTAAACATGCCATTGAATCCTAAGCATGGTTATTTAAGTCTAAGCTACTGATACCGACCCTGTATTTCTGTGTTAACATAGTTGAGACGTCACTCAGATCAGATGAAGTCTTCCGACTGAATCTGAAAACATTAAAAGAATTATTATTCCTGTATAGCTCTCACTCACTTTACTGCTCAGCAAAAGGATCTTAAAAATGGAAAGTGTAAAGTAAGTTGATTGTAATGTGCTCTGGCTTGGGATTATTTTCTGTGTTAGAGAAGTTTCCTTAGAATTATTGCTGGTTTTGAAAAATATTTTCACTGAAGTGGGAAAGAGGAACTATATCCTAAAAACTTTACTGACTTTTGGGTATTTCATTTTCTCAAGACATTTTGTTAACTACTAACTTAGGAAAGAAGCTTGGACATTGTGTCTGATAGAGATAGACTTTCCTGATATTCAAGATCAATTTAGTTTAAACTCTACCTTAAACCCCTTGACATGTACTCACTGTCATATTCATATTAATGGCTAAGTAAAGTGAGCCAATTACTCTAGTATCTGGTTCCTTTGTTATAATGTATATACATCTTACTTTTATTGATAAATAAAGGAGAGCTTGGGGTTAAGAGGTAAACAGATATGCTTTCAAATCCTGGATCTGACATTTGTAGGAAGGTTTCCAAACTTTCATTATACCCTAATCTGTAAAATAAGTAGCATAATTTCTACATTAAAGGAAATAGCCAACATGTAGGCACATTAATGTGTGACCAAGGGATACCCAGGGACCCCAAGCTATAAGTAAGTGCACGCTTTGAAGGGAATTTGGCTGGCCATTGTGTACACAAAGGCAAAGGAAGCAGACTTTTAGTGTGAAAGATCTTTAATTGATGTGCATAAAGAAAGAAGAGAAGAAAAGATATTCCTAATAGTTTCCAAAAAAAAACTTCCTAAATTACCTATTCCCTTGTGGACAAATGCCCAGCCAAATAGGGTCAACCTGAAGTAAGGCTGCTGAGGCCTGAAAGCTTGCTACAAGTCTAATATACCTTGTGGTGGGGAACCACAAGAAGTGACTTAGGTAGATCTAAGATAGCTGGGACAGAAGGAGCTATCACATCAAGGTAATGACTGCCATTGTCAGCCTTCTCATGTGGCTCTCATCCGTGTGTCTCTTCCAAGCCTACCATATGTCTCTCCTCCATGTATCTCATTCGAGTCCCCCCACCTCCAATCTGTGGTTGCAAGTCAAAGTCAGAGAAGCAAGATCCCCTGAGCCACCATGTGTTCAGTTATATACCAAGCGTGGCTGTTTAACATCACCCCTAGTTCCCAGTAGTGCCCCTGCTCAGGAAGCTAGTTCATGGCAGTTGAGCGGGGGTGTGGAAGATGACACCTTCCTTTCCACGAGTTGTGTCTGTAACAGGTACTCAGTAATGACAGTAGTTACTTGCCAGCTATGAAATATCCCTGGGAGCAATAATTATGGAATAATATCAGGGCAAGCGTTGTTGCTAAATTCAGAAAAGTAAACATCCTTCTGCCAAAGGACATTGCCTTTTAGAATAATAACAGCTGTTAACACTGATGTCTTTATAATGTATCATGTGCTTTACCTGAATTAGCTCATCAACATCTGTCAACTCTTTAAACACAAGCACTATTACTATTTTACATATGGGGGACATCGAATCTTATAGGAATTAGAGAAGTTGCCCAAAGCTATGCAGGCACAAAATGGCAGAACTAGTATTCAAAAGTAGATCAACCTATGCTTGACCAGAGTCCACTGTGCCTTGATGCTTAGCTAAACTACAATCAAGGGACTAAAGACACAATAATAAACATTTTCTCTCTGAATCCAATATTGTACGAGTCCTATAGAAATAAAAATGAACATGTTTCATGGTAGTAGATTTCAACCAGTGGTCTAAGAAAGCAAATGAACAGTGCAATACTCATCCTGAAGTTTAAATTTGTCCTAGGTATGAAGATACAAAGGCATGAAGGAAGAAGAGGTGGTAGCTGCCAGCTTATTGCGTACTCATGTGTATGACTTACCAAGTAATTCTATCAGACAGGAGTTGTGCTATGAGTAATAATAAATAGTCTCTTTCTCTGACCCAGAGGTTTTGAGGGTTCTGTCAGTTTGTGTATATAAAGCAATGGTAGATAACTTGCTAGTTTCATATAGGGTAAAATCTCAGACTCTTCACAGTTTCAGACTTAACACCGAGGGGGAGAGGTTCATACTCTATTCCCACACAGAGGGAAACATCAGAAGGGTCCTCGATACATACATTTTCAGGATTTCTGAGCAGATGAGGCATGGAGAGTGGGATGATGGAAATAAACTTTCTGAATATCTTATGCTTGGATGCATAGTCTCATAGATGAGAATGGAGAGAGAGATGAAAAGAAAAAGCTCAGTAAAATGTCATTTCACATTTATCAGAATGGCAAATATGAGCATGTCAGGCATATCACATGATGGCAGTAGGTGGGGCCGTGGGGACTACACATCGCTGGTGGGAGTGTTAATTGGGGCAATTTGTACTTTAAAGGACAATTTGATAATGCTGATAATGTTGAAGGTATCAACTCAGTGTTCTAGAAATTCTACTGGTAGGTGTATATCTTACAGAAACTCTTGTATAAGTCATATGTATAAGAATATTCATCGTAGCAATCTTTGTAAGAGTGAAAATTAGAAAAAGTACCTGATATCGTAAAGAGGAGAATAAATAAATACATTGAGTTAAATTAGCACTACACAGCAGTTTAAATGAATAAACAAAACAAAATGCATCAATATGAATAAATCTCAAGCACATAGTATTAGATGAGTGAAAGCAAGTTGGTGATACATAAGTAGAGTATGATAACATTTGTATAAAATTTTAGAACACATACACTGGCTATTAAAGGATGCAGTCACATGTCAAAGTATAAAAACGTGCATCAGATGAGGATTTGATCATAAGGAGAAAGAAGGGGGTGGAGTAAGGAAGGGCACACAAAGGTTCTTCTGTTGGAGTTATGATGTTTTATATCTGAAGCTTGATTCTGAAATATCTGTTGCATTTCCTTCTATATTTTTGGTGACTGAAACACTACCTAAAAATAACTTTTAAAGAGTATTTGTGATTTATTTTGGAAAAGAACTGGTAAGATTTTCAGAAAACTTAATGGCACAGTGATTTCTACTTCAGAAGATTAAGAATTGTTATAATGTACAATAAAATGGGTGACTCATCCACCGATGGACAACGTATTTCTGAAATCATCAATCATTTCTATAATAGTGGATGCAGTTCTAGAAAACTCGCTATTGATCTGCTTGGTTTTTGAACCCTTTGTGAAGTTTTTCATTTATTATACAATATATCAATTAAAATGTACATTAATTAATAATATATTCAATAGGTGATAACAATACACATTAATAATAAAAGTTCATTGATTAATTCAGTGCCATTTCTAATGGTGCTTAGGTCAGTAAGCAGCACCCTGGAGCTTAACTTGGCAGTGAAGGGACCAAATATCTGCCCTAAGGGATCAACCATGTCTTGGAGGAGGAAAGTTTTTTCAAATTATTTTTCTTTTGTAACTAACAAGTGAAGTTTTTAAAATGCCTAATTTTTGATGAGCAACTTTAAAATGGGCATTTGAATGAAAAGCAAATTACAGTTATTTCAGGAGAGGGAGTGCTCCAAATAGCTAATTAACTTCTTTCTAACTTTCCGGGACTAAAATTTTGTGACCTCAGTGTCTCCATCTTAATGAAAGTTTGGGAAGTCACAATGCAAATTTTGTCTTATATCATGGTTACTCTTTATGGGGAAAATGAGATGATTATGTCACTTGGTGGGGTCCACTTGCAGTCTGACACATATTCTCATCTTGAATCACAGTCTTTAATATTTTGGTCATTCCCAAGATGTTTATTGAGATTTAGTGACATGTCATCATTATTTGCAGACTGTATTTTATGCCTTTTATTCTAACTTGTCCTCCTCCATGAAACCTCAAAATTTGTTCCATAATCCACAGACAATGACACCAGTATACCTTGCATTGAATTTGTTTATAAAATCTATAAGCTACTGACAAATACATATGATCTGATTCTGGTATACAGGCCAGAACAAGATCTTTGCTTCAATTGTTTGCCCAATTTGACAGCTAACAAGTCAAGGGAAAGCAACTAAGAAGGAAGATGCATATCAGCTATAAATTGAACCTTCTAAAAGTCACCTCTGGCTCTGCAAAGAGAGGAGATTCTAGACCTTTCCAGGGTTCAAACTTCATCTAGATTTCCTTTGTGGACAGACCAACATCAATTCAGAAGACCACCTGCTACTTGAAATTGGTATAGTGAAGTCATGAGCTTGCTGGAAGCTCTGATTTCTAAAATTCTAAACAAATCATCAGCATCACTAAGTCAACTAGGCACCAGGAGATGTAGTACAGTCAATAAAAACAAAATAACAGTAAGCAGAATATTTATCTAGACTCCTCTGAAAATACTCAGATTGTTCAAGTTGAGAGAGAGGCTAGAAATCTCCCCTCTCTTCCTATAGTAAAGGAAAGAGAAACTCAGAAAATGTCTTTTACTTGACCAAGTCCATGGAGTCAGTTAATGGAAGAATTAAACTAAACTTGAGTCTCCAGACAAGTCATTATTACTCTCTCTACCATATTCAAATCAGAGACATAATTTAGTTTATGTACCAGTGGCATTATTAAGTGATGGTTCTTGAAGCAATTTCCACAGCACAAGAAAGAACCTAATGATTGAGATAGGATATATCTTAATGAATCTTAGGGACTAGACGGGACTTTAGTAAAACTAAATAGTGTTTATTTACTGTGATAAAACTCTAAATAAAGTTTAAAGTTTAAGTAAAGTTAAATTCAGCAAAAGTTCATTGAGGACACATTCTGTGCCAGATGTAGAATTGAGAGCTCAAGGATATGCTTTAAATGAGAAAGACAGTCCCCACTAGCATGGAGAACCTGCCTAGTAGAGCAGACAGCATTAAGCAAATACTCTCAAATGTCATGAATATCATTAAAGAGGAACTAGAAGGGGAGAAAAGCCTAAGCAAAGTGAGTGTGGCTTTTGCTTAGCCTGGATGTCTACTTCTGTCTCATGACATAAAGTAGCGTTTTAAGTCAATTGCATTTTTGGGAAAGAGCTGTTCATTTTTGTAGATAAGTACTTAGGAAAACCTATTTCACTGACTTCATTTCTTGTATCAGTCCAAAGGCAGAGTATAAATTCCTAAAGGACAGTTAAAATCTGTGTAGTTAATTTCGTCTATTTAATTATAGAATCCTGTCTGCACTCCCTGCATGATATGAGAATGTGGACTAAGGCGTTGCATTTCTTCATTTTACCAGTCATCTTATAATCAAATCTGAACATAGTCAAAATGCTCATTTAAATGAATTATATGGATCTTCAATCACATCACAGCTCAGACCTTACCTGAATTTCCCCAAGGAGCAGACCCCTGTGGCAAAGGTTTCATGTAGGTGACACTTCAGATACCAGAGACAAAAGTGGAAGACAAAATTGGGAAGATGAAATGTGGAAGAGCAAACCAGGAATGTGTTACTGAGCTAATAATCATAGCTGAGAACTGGGGCTCCTTCTTTTCAGACTCAGTCTAAGAAACCTGTGAATGTGCCTTGAATTTGTCCATGAGCTGCACCCACACATTGGTCTTCAGACACCATTGGTGAAGAGTGGCCCCAGGGAGTGCTGACTCCCCCAAGCGGCCCCAGCACGGCTGAGCAGACTCTCCAGGTATCCCAGTGTCTGGCGGCAGAGCCTTCTAGGACAGAATCAAGATTGCATGTGGCATCTGCGTATGGTTCTGTCAGCCTCCACCTGGTCACGGAATGTCCAGAACAAGCCGGAGCGCAGGGACCTCAGACAGCCCTCATAAAGGACTAGTGAAAAGTCCTTTCCTTTCCATGGCTGAAGCGTGGTGTCACAACATCTGCAGCATAATACAATTCAACTGGAAAGACAGAAAGTGTTTCCAGACAGTTCTCTTTCTGAAGCTGTCCTTGGACATGATTCTGCGAATTCAAGGAACATAAAGGACCCCGGTGTCTCTGAGGATGTTGCTAAGGAATTTACTGAGTGTGGGGAATGAGAGTCCCTTCAATATGCTGAAGTTTATGGATTGAACTAATACCAAGATTTATTCACGTATCTATTAGAATAATGTCCTCTAGCCCCTTCTACGTGCCACGCTCATGCTAGTTTTGTGTAGAAAGAAGGTTGAATAAGATGTGCTTCCTTTGCTCAGGAAGGGCTTATTAGTGATTGGGAAAAGTAAACAGATAAATGACATCATGATAAATTCTGAGCCATAATGCAGATTTGTAGAGAGAAGAGGACAGCCAACTCTTTATGGGGTGTTGGGTAGGAGTCAAGGAGTCACCCTTGAGGGAATCTGGGGCCCAGAATTACTACTACCTTTTGCTACCTTTTTGTTTTCCCCTGTACATAGTTGTAACTTGTTGGATATATACGGAAGCATAAGAATTAATGTCCTAATGATTTGTGTTATGATATGGTGCTGACATATGTGCAGTCAGTCCTGTCTTCAGACAGTTCACATCTCAGTTTTCTGAACAGAATGGATAGATTCCATCTGGCTTCTTAGTTGCTAAGAACTTCATAAATTCCCTTCTATAATTGACTTGCTCTCAGACAATAATTGTTAGCTGATAAATAGGAGAATTGTCAGGTGTGGAATCAGTGGCAAGAGAAAGATATTTTCTCTGTTGCACTTATGAAGAGATGCCGGTAAGACCTCTGAGCCCATAAAGGATATAAACTCTGCAGATGGAGTTGATGACAACCCAGGGGCGGCTGGAGTCCTCACTAGCTGGGCTGTTCCGGTGCATGTTCAGCCAAAGGGGGGATGCAATCACTGCAAGAATTTCATGGCCTCCAAGAAAATTACTGTTGAGATACGACCCAATTCTTTGACTGGGATTCTTTGTAGATCTGTTATCATTGCCACACGGGGAAGCTCCCCTCACACTCCCCAGCCACTGTCTTTACTCCTTCTCCCACCCAAAGATGGTAGATATACTATTGAAAAGATATAATAACAATAACAACAGCAATCTTCTAAATTGAACTCTTTTTCTGAGCATTTATTATGTTCCAGGCACTATTAACACACTTAATCTTCTCACCAACCCTATGGGTATGTGGCAACTACCCCTCCTTTTAGTGAGGGCCTGAGGCACAGAGAGCTAAACTTACCAAAGGTTCTACAACTTATTGTGTTGTTCTCGTAGTCACCACCCTGACTTGGGGTAATTGATAAATGATCAAATAAGGAACCTATATAAGGGATTAGTGTTCCTTCCCATTATTTCTTTGCCAAATGGGAAAATGAGTGTTGAGGAGTGTTGGATGGAGAGAAATTTATGTCCTTCCCAAGGGAAAGGAATTATATAGAACCTGTAGCCCCTCTGGCTTGATAACATCTTTTTGGAACATGGGCCATCATCCTCAGGGAACCCCATGGCCAGACAAGTGACACGAAATACTTAACCATCCCCAACTGGAAGCAAGTTCCATGATATAGAACGATATCTCAAAGGCAGTTTTGAATCATAATAAGGTCCCTCTGAACACCTTCTTTTTAGGGTCAACACATGGTCACACTCATCCTAACATGCTGGCAAGTTACAGGTGACCACAGGCAGGGAGATAAAGTCACATGTAACTTCTCACCTAACCCAAAGCATTTAGAAAAGAGTAAGCTTGTGCTTTCCAGCATTCTTGGAATTGAAGAAAAACTTTGGGACTTAGCTACACCGGGACCTTATCTTCCCACATTCCCTCTTGGGATGTACTCTCCTTGGAGGATGTATGATATGGGTGTCAATGGAAGAGCTTCCTTGAAGGAGTTTCCAAGCCTTTATTATTCTTGATGAGCGTACCTGGAGCCCAGAATGAAAATGTGAGCAGAAAAGGAAGATTTTCCCCCAGTCAGGCTGGCACTGTGTGTAGTCTTGGGGTGGGTTGACAAGTGTCTTTATTGTTTCACAGTAGTTAACAGTGGAGTGTAACATGGTAGAGCACTGGGTGAGCTCCCGAAGAAACACCCAAGCATCTGGGCTCCTGGGATTCCTTTAGAGAACGCCATGAAGAGAATGATTGAGCTTCACTGGCTTCTGCTGGGTGGTCCACTGAGCAGCGATGCCCACTCCTTGCCAGCAGCTGGAAGAGGGAACAGTGCAGCCCATGCTCTGTGCCTCTAAGCCTCATGTGTGTGCTTCGTGCATTTGGGGAGCGGCAGCCCCACCTCATAAAACCTCCCCGAAAGCCACAGAGTTACCTCTCTCAAAAATGTAATGGACTATACTGAAAGCCTAGCTTTGACTGATGTGAGGTTTGGGACTCTACCCAGGTAAGAATCCATGCAGCAAGGAGACCAGAGAAGGCAGATGACCTAGAGTAGGGCCAAACTGTTTACCAGCAGATGTGTTTTTGAAAATCTTCCTTAACTGGTCATGGCAGCGGAAAATATCCTGCTGTTAAACGCATCTGCAATCCGCTGCTCTCCCAGTCCACCTACAAAAATTTTGACCTTTAAAGAAATGATGGAGAAGCTGGCGATTTTTTCTATGGCAGTGAAGCTCAGTCTATTTTAGGCTCCCAGGCAATTGCAGCCCTCTTTGCTCCCTATTTCACATCACTTTTAAGTCTTGTCCTGGCTACTCTGAACTCTTCAGCACTTCTCCCTGTGCAATCACTTGAGTCAAGATCTGTGATTTGCAGATGACATGTACATTTCTTGGTTGGGGGTTGCTGAAGCAGTTTGCAAACCTAAGTTAAGGGCAGGGGGCTGGGGGCGGGCTAGAAGACCATATTACAACTGAAAAACTGTAATGCCACCCCAAATTTCTATTTTCATGCAAATGTATAACTGCTTTCTCGTTATTTTGATTGAAGGCAAGGGAGCTCCGCATTCTTGTTGGTGTGAATTACCATATTCATGTCTTTGATGACCAAACAATTGGCTGATTTCTATTGTTTGTCACTCTTATGAGAGTGCAGTACTTTAGAAACCCACATGGGGTGGGGGAGCTGTTAACTAAAATATTCCCTCCCCCCAAAAAATGTCCAAGGGAAAGATGAAATCTTGGGTTCCTCTCATTATGACAGCCTGTTACAGGAATGCATCAAAGGACATCCAGTTTCCTGAGCTGTAGATCAATGATGGCTGCATTTTGGATCATCTTTCATCTGAATATCTAAAAAATATGTAAATTACTGAATATATAAGAAAAGTTATTTTGAAGTCATTTATTGAAACATTCACTCATTTTAAAATGACCATCATAATGAAAAACAAGGCTTATTTGATTTTTAAGCAGATATGATACATGTATAAATGTAATGTGATCTGAAACACACATTAATGAGATTTCTATCGGAGGATTACCAAGATTCTGTGTTCAGACACCGAGAAAAGCCAAATGGGTGTATCAAGCTTCTAGTCTTAATCTTCAAAAGCAAATTTATTGAAGTGTCTCAATTTTGCCACACACCCTAACATCTGCATATGGGTCCAGATTCTTAATCCTGTCACACTGTGAGGCTGCAGATTAAGAGAATGTATAAACAATGCCTCTGTCAGTACACATAAATATAGACTTGCCAAATCAAGTGTGGGCTTTATAACACAGACACTTCTTATCTTAAGCAGATTTTGCACTAAACATTGCTCAATTCCCAAGGAGACAAACAGTGATAGCCTCTGATATTTTCTTCCTCTAGTAATTTAAACACATTTCTCCATAAGTGAAGCTGCCATATAAATGCCCCAGTAACAAAGATGAAGCAAAGGCCAGGAACTAACACACAAAGAACAACTACACATTATTTCATTTCATAAGATATCAATAAAATAAGATACTCATTGTGAGCTCACATTTCAGTGCTCTCTAAGTGAATTGTATCAATATTATCTCAACAGTTGCTAGGAATCTGTGTCCCTGATCTCTTTGCAACTGTTTTTTTTTTTTTTAACATTATATATAAGAATGTTAGTGGAGGGTCCTTTGCAAGTCCCCAAATCCATAAAACTCCTACAAGGAAACAGTAGAGAATAAAGTCAGGGTGTTTAGTTAAGGGACTCACTCCTGCCTCCCAGTGTGGACGTTTAGATCCGTGTCACAGCAAAATTACAAATCACTCCATGTTCTAGGCTTTCAGGGTTATTTAAGAACATTCAAAACCATGGCTGTTAAGTCCACGATCGCCGAGGGCTTATTGTGCTTCCCAAGTTAGCTCTGCTCTCATTGTGATTGTCACTGACAATCAAAACAGCTGCCATTTAAATTATCCACCGCAAACTTTTATAGGATTTCATATTTCTGACTGCTCTATTTTATTTTGTCTTTTGAGTTCCATTTGCTCAAAATCTCAGAGAAACTGGAGAAAATCACTAGAGAGACCAATGTTCACAAAGGATCTGGAAAAAAGTTGTCTCTTTCTAAAACAAGGAAAAAGCATGACTGGGGATATATGATTGGATTTTTGAAAGTGTATAAAATCAGCCATTTAAATTGTGAAATGTAAGTCACAGTTCTATTGATTTTGTTACTGGGTGAAAAATTTCAAATTTTCCATCAATATAGAGAAGAAAAGCAAAGAAAACTAGGATCACGTTGGCCTGCTTCTACCACGGATGTTGTATTTACCTGGCTCAGGTCGTGTTTATTTTCCTGTAAGAACTTGTTTGTCATGTCAATATTTGTTGAATTTAGAATAGCTAGGAACACCGCACTTTATAATTCTAATTCAATTTTCTCAGTCTATGATTGATTGGCTTCTATTTTCAGTAACAGTGATATTTCCAACATATGTCAAAATGAAAGACTTGATTTGGGTATCTGGTGAGCAAACTCTTAGATTTACCTCTCAATAGCCCTGTGTATGCTTCCTCCTTCCCAGATGCTTTCTTTGTAGCTCCCCCTACTCCAATACTTTTTCCCTCAGGTTCTTCGGAATTCCTAATAAGGGCCTGGAGCAGGTCATAAATGTTTCAGGGTCAGGAAAACCAGCCAAGTGTCCTGTTTCAGGACTAATGACATGATTTCTGGGTCCTCCCTAGCCCCTGATATTTCAGTTGCTACATCCATGCCTAGCATCTTTTATCCCCAAATTTAAAAACATCCCCAGGATAGGGTGCTGAAAGAGAACTCATCTCCAGTGCATGAGGCCCAAGGAGGGAGGCTTTCATTTGCACGAGTCAGGCACTGCATCTGCTCCCCTGAGTGAGGTATGGTTGGTTGGAGAGTGGGGCAAGAGGATCTGGAATGGGCAGACTTGGGGATAGAATGACTTAAAACAGTAGACATGACCCTGGGACAGGCACACCACACTAGTCCTGAACTCAGAATGGATCCTGGCAAGATCTTCTTGGCTAGTAGTTACACCAACACAGCCATTTCCTCATTGTCCATAAGAGTTAACACAAGCTGCTTCAGTGGTGTGCAAGTGCTCAGTCAAATGGCCTGGGCTTTTGGGAATTGGGGATCATCAGCTATAAAAGTCAGAGATCAAGCTGGTCACGTTTACATGAGTGATTTCATGGGTCTAATTCTTAAATCCCATACAGCCTTCATCTACCCTCCCCACAAGAGTTTAAATAATAGCTTAGAGAAGTGAGGAGGCTGAAGGCAAAGAAGTTGAAAGATTGCAGTTCCCAGCTAGCCTAGTTTCCTAGGTCAGAGAAATAAGCACGGCTTTGTAGACAGAACATCTTCCACTTTTTGAAAAATATTCCAAGCAGGAAAACATGTGATTACCTTCCCCTATATTAGTTTATATCATTGTCATATATTGTAGGAAGGCATTTCACAAAAAAAATCCATTAAATCTATAAAAGGGATTTTCATAACAGAGAGGACTAACTAAATTACCACCTGGCTATATCTTTGGTTATCTTTCTAAGTGCTTTTTGAAAACCAAGTTTATGGGTATGGATTCATTGGTATGACTCATTCAACTAATTTTATTTGATTTTAAGGTCCACATCTATAGAAAATTAGATCAGAAGCCTTCCTGGTTTCAAGTTCCATTTTCCTCTAGAAATAATGAATCACAGAAGAGTTTACACAAGTTAAATAAATGTAACCAAATATACTCGTACTTCCTGAAACTGTGAACAATCTAGTGATACTGAGGAAGGAATTACAATTTTAATTGGCATCAAATGATAGGAAATTAGTTTCATGGTAAATATTCATTCTCTCTGTTATCAAATCTATTATTTGCATTAGAGATGTGACATTTAGCCTTGTAGAGGAATCCAATTTCATTTGTTTTTCTAAAGCATTTTAATTGAGGATTAAGGACCAATCCTTTGTGAAGATCGCAGAAGGAGAATTTTGCTGTTTTGTTCAGATAACACCAAAATAAATGCGAAGTATCACCTATCTTTAATGCTAAAGTCCTCTGAATAAAAATTAGTCCTAGTTGTTCAAGCACCATTTGGAAAAAAATAAAAGCCAGTTCAGTGAAAAATTTGATAGTCTATTAGAGGGAGTATTTGTTTTTTTTTTTTAATTGTTGTATAACTACCCTCCCAGAACCTAGTCACCTGTGGATTGATTGGGCTCAGCTTGGTGGTTTTCAATTGGCTTTTCTCCTAGGTTTACAGTTGGGACTGGAGTCATCTGAAGAAGTAACTGAGGTGGGTGTCTATGATGGCTTCTTCACTCCTGTATGTGAGTTGGGAGAAGCAGGACAGCTGGGGGCTCATGAGGCTTGGGTTTCCTCACAATAAGGGTTTCCTCACAATATATTAGCTTAGGTTTCCTCACAATATGGAGGTTTCAGGGCAGTCAGATTCTGACCTGGGGGCTGGCTGCTCCCAGAGCAACTAGTTCAAGAGAGCCGGGGAGATGTTATCTTGTGGTCTAACCTTGGAGTCCATGCATCACCACCTCTGTTGTATCCTCCCAGTCCATGCAGTCACAGGCTAGCCTAGATACAGTAGGGTAGAGGAGTAGACTTTACCTTCACATGGAGGAATGGCATGTGTAAATAGAGAGGGAAGGCATTGGTGATTATCTCGAAGACCAATGATCACCAAGAAAGGAAACAATATTTATGCTTATAGTGGGTCTATCAAATTACTTTGGAATATATCCTTACTTAGTTTCTCCACATAGAGCATATAGAAATAGAAACATACAGATCTACCAGTATGCAGCAGCATTTCCATGCCTCTTTCTGTGAGGGGCAAAAAAGGAAGGAAAATTTCCAGCATCTCACCATCAACTCAATCCTCTCCTTGGGAAGAGCAGTGATTTATCTGAGGACCGTGTTTGGAAGGAGTAGTTAAGAAAGTGAACTCAGTCTCTGCCGACCTTTCTTTCAGAGCAAATGCCCTTCAAGATGGACAAGTTCATTTCCCCTCTAGAGGTGGCCTGCAGTTCTGCCTAATTCACTGCTGGGATACTGGAAAGTCCACTGGGTCTTCAGATTTATAAGGTGCTCTCCAGTCCAGAGACTGACTGCCTCTGAGATGTAACTTCTTCATTGGTTCACATCTTGGGGATTATATGTAGTCCTCAGCCCCAACAGTAGGATTCTCAAACGCTCATTCCTGCCTAAACGATTTCTGAAGACTGGTAGAAGAACACCCTTTTTTCAATTTATTTATTTATTTTTAATTTTTAAAATTTTCTTACATTGTTGTTCATTTTTGTACAATATTTGCTTTCTCTCCTCAGGTGTAGTGCCCATAATTCTCCCACCACCACAACACCTGTGAACCATCACCATAGTCCCTTGTGTGAAGAGCCCTTTTTTTGTTAGATGTTTATTCTATGTCAGGCACTGTTCGGTGTTTCACATTTCTTAGCTGACTTAATCTGCACAGCAACTTTGGGTAATAAATACTGCTTCTGCACTTATCAGGTCAGAAAGCTGAACCCTGGGTCCTGCAGTGGCCATGTGTGGATGCCTTGTTTTGAGTATCCTCAAACTTGTATTCTTTTTTTTTTCTAATTGAGGTAACATTGGTTTACAACACTGTATATTACAGGTGTGCAGCTTCATACCTTAACATCAAAGGTTCATTTTCTATCTACTGCCAACCCCTCTCCCTGTTCCACCCACCCCATCCTTACCTTTCTAGTAACCACCATTCATTTCATTGTCAGAATCTAAGGAAACCTGTGTGCTTAGCCACTAAGCTTCTCTGCTTGTAAACCAGCCCCACACACGTTTCCATATGTATATACTTTAATGATGATGTTGTTTGTCATTTCTTTCATTCACAAAGGTTTTTATATCAAATAATGATAATTATTACTTAGCAAGCACTTACTACTCATCAGTTTGGCTGCCCCAGCATGAATTAATTGAATCTTCACAATGATCCTGTGAATTATGTACTATTATTACTTGTTTTCACCATTAAGGGCAGTAGGCATAGGAAGTCCAAGTTTAGGCTGTAGGAGGCTGGGTAGAATCGTCTTTGGTATACCGGGGAGATTTTTTGTAGCCCAGTTTCTTCTTTACTTGTTTGTTGATGTCTGATATTCCTTCATTGGAAAACACAACATAAAAAAAAAAACCTGAATATTTATATACATGCTGAGAGGTCAGGCAGTGACTTAACACCTTCCTGTAGGTGTCAGGAATGCAATCTCAGAGTAGGCTCTGATGGGCCATAGGTCAAGTATTCTGGGGGATGGGCAGCCCCAAGAAAGGGGGCATCAAAAATGAAAGGGAGGAAGTAATACGTAACTGAGGAGATGCTAATTTCCTCTCACTTCAGTCTTCCCAGGGAAGGCCCTTTTTCTATACTTATCTAGAAACTCATCCTCTGCCTAGGGTTCTTGAAAGCAGGAACTATTGAGAAAGGAGCCCATCTGAGAGTATATTTCCTGTGGTTTATCTGCTTCCAGAACTGGCTGAAGTTTACTTTTTTGGTACTCCAGAGACCTAGCTTCTTCTTGCCTTCTTCCAATGTGGTCTATTTAATCTCCTGTCGTGTGGGAAATTATGTTCAAAATCTCCGTGATCCTCTGTCCATAGTAAGTTATGCATGTAGTGACAAGCACATGCCACAAGGTCTTAAGATTATATCTGCAATGTGTTGCTGCTGACTGTTGATCAAGATAGGCTGGAAGAAAAACATTATTTTCAGGTGTGAAAAACCGTCACCTTTATCAAATAATTTTTCTTGCATTTTTCCCAAGACATTGTAGCCTATTTAAACTTGGGAGGTTAAGTTTGTAGCATTCATTATGACTGAAAATTTAGTTCACACAATCATGATGCTCTCTTTATTAGGTGTTACTGTTAAACAATATTAAAATAAACACAATGTGGCTGGCCTTTTGTGAGCTTTGTGGCATGTTTACTTCTTTGCCTGGTTTCTTAATTGCATTTATTCATCTTTTTGAAAACCCAGGGTCACCGCCACTCACAATATTTTCTATTTTGGGGTATGTTGTGATGTACATTTTATATTGTCCAGTGATAGCTGTTGATGGAGGCATCTTATTTGAGTGATTTGTAATGGTTGGTAGCGTGTCGCAGTTTGAATTCTTAGCTGGCAGTTTGCCACAATCCCAGCTCTTTTCTTTGCATTCCACGTTTGTAAACGAAAGATGATGACTCTTAAACAAAACTGAATTCATTAAGAATCTGTGTGGAGGAACAAAACCATGGAAATACCAAAGCACACTTCTGAACTTTTGTAAGTCATGAAGAAAATCATGAAAATAATCAAAAGCGGTATATCCAAAATGAGGAAGCCAATTATTTGTGTGTGCAATGTAATAGAAGATCTATGTTTGGTCGTTTAAAAACAATAAAAAATATAACCCATCCTGTCAAAAAATTGCAGCAGATTGAATCATCCTGACACAGTTTCAGGTGAAATGCCAGGTAGGAAGAGAACAGACTTGGTATCTTTAAAAAAAATGGTTTTGGAAAAATAAAAAAAACAATGCTGAAGGCAGATTTGAACACAGAAAAATTACACATTATCTCCATTGCCCTAACACCTATTTTTTGGACATGAATCATTTCTGTCCCTACATAAATCTGTTTTCTCTTATATGTATTCTCTAAGTTCTCATAGTTATAGTTAAGGAATATTGTATTCTCCAAGCTTTCACCCTTTAGCATTATAGAGGATACATTGTTCCACATTTCTACATGGCCATCCAAAATACTGATTTCATAGAAGGAAACATTTATTTCTCAGTGTTGAATAATACCCATAGAATAGGTGAGGCTATTGGTTCAAAAAGGTACAAACATTTTAGTGGTCCTTAATAACTTGCCATATTGCTTTCCAAAGAGATGGTAGTAACTTCAGTTGCTGCTCCAACCCCACGAAAGTTGTCATTTAATTTCAGTCTACTGGTGAGCACTATTATTGTGACCATATTTGCCATTGTAATGGAAGCCTCCAAAGATTTAAACCAGACTAGATTGTCTTTGAGGTGTTGTTGCTGAATCAACACCTTGATATCTTTGTTCCTGGGGGAAAATGAACTAAGGGGGAAGACGCAGGGAAAAAGACCACTAGACAATTTGTGCTCCCATCCGGGGAGTGAGAGACTTTCCAGAGTGGCTTATGGTATTTTCTGGCAAGGGGCAAACCATGCAAGTGCTACTTCAGGCTTCAGGCCGGGAAGACAGGCACAGCCTTGTCAATGTCAAGGAAGAACATGGGTAGCAGGAGACCTAAGAGTGAATGAAAATTGAATTATCTTTACTTCTAGGACTTGTCTATTGAGAAACAGCGGCGCTGGCAACCATTTACTACCAACAAGAGGCAGTTCCAAGAGAAGAATATAAAATATGCTCTGCTCAACCCCACGAAACTCAGAGTGTCTCACAATGGCCAATTTATTATTTTTACCCTGTCCAGTGACATGGAAGGATGCATCAGGGAGCTGCTAGCCTCTGCGATGAATAACTTAAGTCAGGCTGCAACATGTGAAATAATTCAGCTGACCAGGATTTATAACACTAGCTGAGTTTTTTGCTCTCTTTGAGCTTCATGAAGCATGGTGTTTCGAGATACCACAGGAGTCCCGTGATGAAGTTACATATCTATTTCTCTTTCTTATTTTTATTTTTTGGTATTTTCATATTATTTTATTGCCTAGTTCAGATGTCTTTCTAAGCAGGGTTCAGTCTCCTAGGGGATTCCTCTCTTCTAACTTTGAAAATTAGAACAGCAGACAGATCAGTCTCCTAAATACCCCGTTTTTATACTCCCTTCTTCATGAATTTAGTCCCAGAAGGTCTTGACTGCCTGGTGCTACGGGGACTGTGTTGGGCTGCAATTTATTTTGCTCAATTATTTATGTACATTTGCCCAGGCAAGAGGACTGGCGATGCCGCATGTACTTACGCTTCAGCCCCCGTCATTCCCCAGGCCATTGTCTGTTTGCTGGATGACTGACTAGATTTGCAAAGCGTGTGGGTGTGGGGGTGTTGGGGGCGGGGGCACCATCTGCTGCCATGGGAGGTACAGCTTTCAGGAGTCACCTGGGCAGGACTCTCCTCCCAGCTGAGGCCAGTCACAGTTGGATGGTGCTAAGGAGAGTTGAATCTGTGTCCTCCAGGTGACTCAGAGGCCTGGGACACTGGTCAATCACACACCCTAGTCTTTGCTCACCGCAGAGATGCTAAAGCTGCAAGGGCTCTCGGGAGCCACCTGATCCAGGCCTCCACCTTGGGTCTGAGCACCCATGGCTCATAATGTCCCTTTGTTGTCGTCATTCAGGAACCATGCCACAAGCCATTGTTTCTTGAGGTACTCACTGACCCTTCTCATTCCTATTTTAACTGGGAAATTTTAATGAGCTCTTTCAAGCAATTAAAAAGGGAGAAAAACACTTGCAGGAGGGGAATTTGGAAGATAGCTCTGTTTTTTTCTCTGTTGACAACCCCCCCCTTTGACTTCTTAACATTGCTGAATCAAGTCCCAGTGTTTTGAGAGGTTACTGCCTGACCACAGGTTAAGTATTTTAATATTCACTGATTGGGGGAAAGTACCACAAGCAACTAAAGCAAGAACCTTGAATGCTGAGGGCATTAGTGGCTCCATAAAATGTAAATGCACTCTTAATTATCTCAAGTCACTGCACGCCCAAGTAGTTCTTTTACAAGGAAAACACAGCTTACTGATAATGAGCACGAAAATTACTAAGAGATTGGTGGGGTAAATCTCTTAAACCTCTTTTCTTTTTTTCCTTCAAATTTGGATGTGGCTTTGCTAATTTGCATGTGTCCCTTTCTAGAACTACATATAAAACTAGGGCCTCTCAAGAGATTTGAGGGGGTTGGAATTTTAGCAGTTTCTGCTTTGGGGTCTACCTCCAAGGCTTATTATTGTCATCATGACTTATTTTATTGGATCCATGAAGCTTATGGGGTCTTAAGAAACCCAGATTATACCTAATTGTTGCAGAGTGATTTTCTTTTAAATGTACATTTTATCTGTAACTTCATTCCATGGCCACACGGTTCCCCAAGAGGCAAGTATTTGTTGCCATTTTTTCAATGGGAAAACAGAAACACAGGAGAAATGAGGTATCTGTGGCTATTCAATGTGCAAATGGGAATTTGGGGCTGCACCTCAGTTCTCCCAGCCTTCCGCCCTGTGCACTCTTACACAAAGTCCTCTAGTTTCTCTCAGCCCAGGAATGGAAGTGATTTGAAAACTGCATTCTCAGGCTATCAGAAGGCGGTTCACTGGAGGTGTTTCTTCACCACTCTCATTCTTTAATGTCACCTGACACCAAAGACCTCATTATGGGAAACACCGAACGTGGATTTGACTAGCCTGCTGACAACATCCTGCCACGTAGCAGAAAATTACCCAAGGTGATCCCTCACATAGGAAGCACTTGGTGATGGCAGAGGGGGCGCCCGGGGAGATCTGTCCACCGTTTATGAGGCATGGCTGGCCAATGATCCTTGCTGACCTTAGAGCTGTGTGTAGAATAAGAATATGCATCTAGAGCTGAGACTCGAGACGATGCCGGCAATCAGGCCTAAGGGAGGCTCTTCTTTCTGCTCAGCGCCATGACAGTCCATTTTATCATGTTCCTGGTCCGAGCTCCCTCTGCCCTCTTGCTGATCCCAAGTGGCTGTGGCTTTAGCAGGAGGAAGCAGATCACCTACCTGCTTTTTGACCATCTTTGGTGGGGACGTCTGACACAGCTCCTGTGCAACCTGATACTCCCAGACTCAGCTGGCTTTAAGAGCCAAGTTAAGATCTGGGAAGGCTATGGAATATGGAGCACCCCTTCCCAGGGCTGAGATCTGGAGAGGAGACCGTAGAGAAGACCACCTTTGTGTTAAGCCCCTGGGTCCCTGTCCTCCCTCTCACAGCACACTGTGCCTGTCATCGCCTGCCCGTGGGCTATCTCTGCCTGCGCCAGCCTAACTGGTGCTCCCGCCCACTCCCCTGAATGACAGGCCAGATCCAGGGTGAGAAGCTCATACCTGGCGTGGCCTCGTTGACTTGAGATCTGTGCAGCTCCAGAGGGTCCCCAGCCCAGAAGGGTCCTGCTCTTGGCTTGATGCTCTGCTGTCACTGTTAAAATTCTTGCTACCTTTTGAAGCAAGAACCCTACATTTCCATTTTGCACTGGACCCCCATAAGTCCTGTAGCCCATGCTACTGAGAACTTTGGGTTTTCTGGCATCCTAAAGAACTGGGAGGAATCTCTTAGATTCTAGAAGCTCACAAAAGGGTCTGGAGCCTCTGCCTGGGGTGACTGACCTGAGGCTGCCGAGAAAGCTGGAGGCGGGGCGCCAGCTAGGCCCGTCCCATCTCCCTGCTGCTCACACGTGCTCTTCCGTGCCACGGTCCTAGACCCAGCGCCCAGGCAGAGGAAGAAGGTCTACCTTGCAGTGGGCATGGCCACTGTGGGGTCCTGAGACACCATTTCTCCTCCTTTGCTCTGGTCAAGGAGTCTTAAATGGATGGTGATATTGATCTTTGTCCTACTGATGCTTATGTAAAACACGGCTCAAAAGTTTGGCAAAACCCACAGATCCTGGGGAGCTCTGGCCCAAGATGAGTGTTTCAACCATGGCATCAAGCAAAATCCTGTCTCAGTCAAAGGAAAGGAATGTTGCAAGGAGATTATTGTTACTGTTAATTATACCAGTGCTGCTTGTGGATATTTTACAGACACATTCATACAACTAGGATGCGAGCTGATGGACCACTGGACCATTGAGGACATCATGCTCACTCACTGGGACTGTGACGCACTTTCTGACATAGGAACCATGCGTGAGAATGAGCAGGAAGTGGGAACGTGCCCCGCCCACTGTCACGTGAAGAAGAGTGGCTGAGAACTACAACCTTTATACCTCCAAATTCTCCAAGATTTGTTAAGCCTGATCAAAAAAAGTCATATATTCACACTGCCTTTCTTTAACCCCTTAATTGAATTGTCTGTACAGAATTACAGTTTTCTAGTATGTCCAGATTACTTATTGAGAGCTGCTATAAGCAGTAGTAAAATTAGTCAAACTTTGTGTTTTGGGTAGTGTTGCTCTACATTATGTCATTCAAGACTTTCATCAGAAGATCCTGATGGTAAATTCTCCCAAAGCTGAGACTTTTGGTAAAGTTCATTTTTTTACCCTTGGGGACAGCTTAGCTCATTGCATTGCCCTCGTTGATTGTTTTGGTTAGGAGGAAGTATGGGCGCTCAGAAGTAGGTTTTCTTATTTTTCAACTGCTCATCCCTTTATATTAAAAAAAAGAAGTTTTCTTTACTCTTATTTTTTCCTCTGATGTTGAAAAGATAAAGAGACTTGCAAAAAAGAATATACTAAGCACCTATGCTCTGAACTTTCACAAGTAATATGCTAATATTTTACATTTATATTAGTTTCTAGTAATTACTTTAAAAGAAATAAACATTGTTACTTAGCTAATGCCCTAATCCCACCACCCCAGTCCAATGATCATTTAGTATCCCCAGGGCCAATGGCGAATATGAATTTGTTGCCTATTTTGAAGGCCATTTTCTATACTTTTGCATGCAAATACATGAATTTATTAAAATTATTTTGTGTGATTTAGTTTTTATGTGCATGATATAATGTAATCCAGATAGGTTTTTTGATTTAATATTTTTTGAGATCTATTTATGTTGATGTATATAGGTCTAGTTCATTCCTTCAATTGCTGCACAGTAACCTATGTACGGGTATATTATATTTTATTCATTCCTTTAATCAAATAGGAACATTTAAGTTATTTCTACTTTTTTCCTTTTTCAAACAACGATACTATGAAGACTCTTTACTATGTTCTTTTTTACACACGTGCAAAGATTTTTCCAGGGTGTAGATAGGACCCTTTGTACACACACACGTGAGGATTTATCTTGTGGGCAGAGCAACTAGCAAGGGATCTTCTGAGTTACTGTGTTTCTTTACCCTATGAGGCTTTTACCCAATATTAATAGATTTTGCCTTTCTGGCATCTCTGAATTTACTACAAGTCATTTCACATCCCTTTTTAGAGTTAAGTTTGTCAAAATAAAAAGAACTAGGGAGGTCATGAAAATGTCTAAAGAGCTGTGAAATATACGTAGGCCGAAGGGTTAGGACAAACGTGTCCCTCACCCTATGCTCCTGCAGCATCAATGTACAGATGTCGGGGAAAGAGAAAATGCTTTATTCTTGGCCAAAACTTTATTATTTGAAAGAAAGACTGAAAGGAAAAAGAAATACATCAGCTTTGTGACTCTAGCAAAAGATTGTGCTTCCATCAAAGAGCTGAAACTCTGAGTCCCTGTGACAGCAGCATGGCCATTATCAATACCTCTGAATCACATGCAGTGTGGTAAACCGATGCTGCCTCCATAAAACAAAACAAACAAAAATATTGTCAGTGCCTCATGATCATGGTTCATGGAAACTTCAGCACTGTGAAGACCAAGACATGGATGTCTTGCTGACATTCCTTGGTTACATCAGTGTCTCAGAAGACTAAGGTAGAGCAATGTGCAAAATAAGTGCACAAATTGGTTACTCATCAACCTAATTTGGAAATTTCTAAGGACTCATAAAATCCCCACGATGTGGATTTGTTAAATCAAGTTTATGTTAGACAAGAAGGGCAAAACATTTAAGGCATTTTATTTTCTTAATAGCAGAAAGATTTTCATCATTTTCCTTTCATAGTGGCTATTTTGGAGAGAGACACACAAATCAAGGCTTGTATTCCACACTGCAAGTTGCTCTTATCAAATGGGAAAGACCAATAGAGCCTTTCAAAAGTTCTGAAATTTCAACTACTTCTCAGCTTCACCACCTCCTGCACCCCATGTTAATACTGTTACCCAGGTTCTTCAGCCTGAACTTAGGTGAGTTTCTATGTCATTTTTGAAAGTGACTGTAACTATATCAAACCATAGTCCGGGGAAAGTAGGATCTGTTGAACTCTTCATGGTGGAGTCTATATATCACTTACGCTTCACTTCTCTGTGGGTGGAAAGCTTTTTTCATGGTTTATTTAGCAGGGGGTCATTTTGATTGGCAAAATGAGTAATACTTCACAGCTGTTTGCAATTACTGCCTCTGTTCTGCCAGGAGTTTTAACTGTTATACAAAGTAAAATACCAGTGAGTTGAGGCAAGATGGGGAGAAGCGAATGCATATTCCAGAGGTCCCTTCATGTCATGAGAAATTATTCATCACTTTCTTTTTATTCTGTGTTTCTGAATTCAAAGTCACATCTCAAGGTAATTTCTAATTACCTCTCTGATTCTGAAGGTTTTTATCAATGAAGCAAAATGTGACCCATAACACTAGGTTTCCAAGACTATTGTGAAGTCACCATAGCTTAAATTTCATATACCTAGGAAGCCAGTTGTGTGTGTGTCTCTCCAAAATACCACTATGAAAGGAAAATGGTGAAAATCTTTCCATTATTAAGAGAATAAAGTGACTTAAATGTTTTGCCCTTCTTATCTAACATAAACTTAATTTAACAAACCCATATTATGGGGTTTTATGAGCCCTTAGTAAATTTCTGGTTAGGTTAATGAGTAACCAGTTCGTGGAGATTAAGACCCGGGAACCAAAGGAGGGCAGGGCCTGTGGTCAAACTCTGGCTCTCAGTTCCTGACTTTGGACAAGTTGCTGAATGTGTAAAATGTGGATGATAATAGTACAATGTACTTCATCGAATTATATGAGAATCAAATGAGATGACCATTTAAAGAAAGTAGCATAGTGCCTAGCACAAATTAAATTCCTCGATAAATGATAATATAAAATTCTTCCAGCAAGTTATTCTTCATGGCTTTAAGGTCCAGTAGCCATGCTCCTAATAAGGCAGCTCTGCTAGTCTGGGCCCACATAAACTATGTCCCATCTAATTCCCCTACTACACACACACACACACACACACACACACACACACACACACACACACACCCGCGACGGGGGGGGGGCGGGGGCGGAGAGAGCAAAGGAGACATGCCCTTGGGGAAAAGTCTTGGGATTAGTTATGATTTTCTCTGATTGGGTTATCTGCTTA